>CM021103.1:270649545-270680853 GCA_007115665.2 Sequoiadendron giganteum | reverse complement strand
CAATTGTGGGAAGTATTCGTGTACATGCTGAACGCCAAGAGTTCCATTGGTCTTCAAAGTTCTAAAATTGCCTTGGAATGCAATTAAGTAGACAAGGTAAGAAACCATGTGAAAATCGTGGATTTTAAGGAATCCTGTGATTTGTTGGTGAAGACACTCGCTGATCAACATAGCCCAATCAAAGTGTTCCTTATTATGGATAATCTTTTAATTGATGACATAGAACATCCACGGTCGGAAAACATGAGCTTCCTCTTGACCTGTAACTCGGTTGAGGAAAGTAATTAGGATAGCAATCTAGTCCTTGAACTTTCCATGCCCAACCTTCTTTGGCATGTAGGTTTTCTGTTCTTTTAACCACCTCTGAGCAACCCTTCTCTGAGATCTTTCCTTATCTCCCTTCCATATCTTGTCACATTCCTCTATGGACATGAGGAAATTGTCTGAACGAGATGGAATGGCAAAGCACTTTTGGACATCTCTCGACTTCAAGCTGCAAATGACTCGCCCATCTGTTGATCGGATTTGTCTTGACCAGAACATTGAAACTTCATTCTAGGCAAAAGCCTCTAGAACTGCTGTCTACATTCAAAATAGATGTCCTCATTCTCATCTAGATAACAAAACTCCTGAAGAAGCTTTTACCGGCATAAAAGGTGATATTAGTCATTTTAGGATTTTTGGTTGCCTTGTCTATATTCATGTGCCCAAAGAGAAGAGATTCAAACTAGAACCTTCCGGAAAGAAAGGGGTATTTGTGGGATATAGTGAAACCTCCAAGGGATATAGGATATTCGTACTTGGGCAGACACAAATTGAATTGAGTAGAGATGTCATCTTTGAAGAAGACATTGCATTCAAAAGGGCAAGAAGTTCTAGTAACCTATTTGCCTAGAGTCTTAGAAGTGGAACCTACTCCTGAGATTCAGGGAGTATCCTAAGGAAATGCCAAATGAACCTCATTCTACTTCAGATGAGAATACAAATGACAACGGTAAAAAGAGGCCACTTTAGGCTAGAAAGATGATCAAAGAAGCTGAGAATCTTGCAGCACCCAAAGGAACGTTTAGGGAAAGTAAAAGACCCAAACGGTTCTCAAGCTATGTTGCTCTAATGAATAACATCATAAAGTCAGAACCTGACAGTCTTACAGAAGCCTTCAGACATCAAGTATGGAAGGACACAATGACGAAAGAATATCAATCCATTCTAAAGAATGATGTATGGGATATAGTGCCTAGACCAAAAGAGAAATCTGTTGTCTCTTCTAAATGGCTCTTCAAAATCAAACATGCTGTTGATGGTAGTATAGAAAAACATAAGGCACGTTTTGTGGCAAGAGGTTTTTCACAAAAGGAAGGCATTGATTATGAAGAAACATTTGCACCTATTGCCCGTTACACATATGTGAGAGCAGTGTTAGCCATTGCAGCAGCTAAAGGCTGGAAGATCCACCAAATGGATGTGAAAACTGCCTTCCTAAATGGAACCATTGAAGAGGAAGTCTATCTAGAACAGCCTGAAGGTTTTGTGATACATAAACCTGACTAACATGTATGCAGACTAAAGAAAGCTCTTTATGGACTTAAACAGGCTCCCAGGGCCGGTATGAAAGAATTGACAGCTACCTCTTGGGACTAGGATTTTCCAAGAATGATGCAGACCCAAATCTTTACTTTAAGGTAATCAAAGGTGATATGTTAATAATTATTTTATATGTTGATGACTTGCTGATAATAGGAGAAGATCACCTCATTGCTCAAGGAAAGAAGGATCTAACTTCAAAATTTGACATGAAAGACTTGGGCATCTTACACTACTTCCTAGGTTTGGAAGTATGGCAGAAATCAGATGACATTATACTAAACCAAGGGAAGTATACTATTGATATTCTGAAGTGATTTGGAATGTTGGACTGTAAACCCATGTCTACACCTATGGAAACCAACCTTCACAAATTGAAAGAAGCAGTAACAGAATCCAAGTGTGCAGATTCAACCCTATATAGAGAAATGATTGCATCCTTGATGTACCTAGTTAACACCAGACCTGATATTTGCTATGCAGTGAATGCTCTTAGCCAGTTCATGTGTAAGCCAAAGGAAATTCACCTTATGGCTGTGAAACATATATTGATATATCTTCAAGGCACTATTGGATATGGTCTTCTTTACAGAAATGACCAACTAGATCTACATGGATACTCTGATTCAAATTGGGTTGGAAGTGTAAACGATCGAAAAAGCACATCAAGATGTTGCTTTAGTTTAGGATCAGCTATGATCTCTTGGATCTATAGAAAACAGTCTTTAGTAGCA
This sequence comes from Sequoiadendron giganteum, assembly GCA_007115665.2. NCBI lineage: Eukaryota > Viridiplantae > Streptophyta > Pinopsida > Cupressales > Cupressaceae > Sequoiadendron > Sequoiadendron giganteum. Next base: position 270,678,535 of record CM021103.1, on the reverse strand, counting down.
CAAAGCTCGAGAGAAGCTGAATACATTGCAGCCTCTATGGGGGCAAGAGAAGCAGTTTGGCTTCAAAAATTGCTTGTGGGACTCTTTGGTGAGCCCTTGAATCCTACAATCATTCATTGTGATAATCAGAGTTACATCAAACTCTCTGTAAATCCTGTATTCCATGAAAGATCTAAGCACATTGAGATCTCCTACCATTATGTAAGAGACATGGTAGAAAGGAATGTGATCCAGTTGGAGTATATTAGTACAAATGATCAAACAACAGACATTCTCACCAAACCTCTCTCCTGAATCAAGGTAGAACACTTCAGGAAGAAGCTTGGTATGGTTGAAATGTAATTTGATATTATGTTTGAAATTCAAAATTGTTTAGAAGGTGTACTAATATATTTAACATGTTTAATGTGTACACTCTTTTGTCATGTGTGTGACTCCATGACATTATGGGCCCGCTCCCCTTGTGTACATTATTGAAAGGTGACGATCTTTCTAATAATGAACACTTGTATGTGACATCGTAAAGTGACGACTCTACAATGATGAGGTGAACTATCATGATAGATATCATGTGACTTGATATCTGTGGACATGTCATGATAGTATCTCTTGGACACTTTGATGGATATCGTGGGACTTGATGTCATTTGCAGATCATTGTGATCCTTAAGAGATAATCTTGGTGGATAATTATATATCCGTGGATATGCCATGAATTATTATGGTAGACATCATGTGACTTGATGTCAGTGCACATACCATAATGAAGATGTGATTATGAAGAATGTCATGTGACTTGACAATATTGAGAAATCATATCATACCTTCGATATCACATGTGAAGGTGATATCTCTACTTATTTTAGAGTTATCTTCGCTAGCTAAGAGGGAGTGTTGATGAAGGGTAGCTTCGGTCAGATATAAATGATGATTGCATTTATGCATCATCATCATTTATATATGATCAAAATTACTTATCAAATAAATAATTCTGAAAATAAGAAATTCGAAATATAAATAACGTTCAAACTTTGCATTATATAAATCGCAGGGTGTTAAAAGCTTATATGTTTATGTTGACCACCGATTAGTATTGGCTGGCTAAGAGAGACCCGGGACCTTCAAGGGACACGTCCCATGAGACACATCCCATGGGGCATGTCTCTCCTTGGAGGCGCGTATCTTCTTGGAGGTGTGTCTCCTCCTTCAAGTACAAAGCATGATGACAATCATTGATTGTAGACGTCGAAATTAATAAATGTTCTGCAATCAGCACATTCAAAATACAAGAAGTAAAATCTGACTTAGAATTCTTACACAAAATTTCATACTTAGAATTTCCATAGGTCCTTCTTTGGATTCAATTTGACAAAGATTTGATTAACATTTACAACCTTTATGAATGGCTTCTTTAGTAAAGCATATCTCTCTTAAGAATTTTTCAATTTGTGAAGTTGCCATTTTTATCCTTTGCAAAGTAAGTGTGAATTGGTCAATGAAAAAATGCAAAAACCTTAATAGTATGTTGGAATATTACCATGGAATGTGTGATATATGTCTTCATTTTTCAATTTCAATGTTTATTTATTTTAGTTTCAATCATTGTAGACTGTATTCTGCTTATCTGTAACATATTGCCTTGATCTAACTGCGATCAGGATCAGCTCATGTCTGTAGAAAATATCTTGACTAAGTATTAACTAATTGTTTCAATTCTGAACAAGATTTATTTTCAAATTATTACTGCTTTGTTGCCAAATGTGAAATTATACAAGGCATGTATTTTTTTTACTGTCATATTTGTAAATTTCTATAGGCATTCTTAAAAGGCTCAAAAAGCAACTCTAAGAATTATGCTAGGATATCAATTAAATTGAAAATGCGTGAAAAGAAGATCAGTGTTGTCAAATCTAATTTTCAGGATGCTTCATTTTAATTGAGATTCTAACATAGGTCTTAGAGGGATGCCTACATTTCCTTTATTAGCATGGAGAGCATTTTCTAATTTTTTCTTTACATCTTTATTTTACAGGATCGTGTTATTGGTGTTTTAGATTGGGAACTTTCAACATTGGGGAACCAAATGTGTGATGTTTCATATAGCTGCATGGTATTATACCATCTCACAAATTCTAGTCTTCACAGTTCTTTGTTTTTTTAAGGTGATCTGAATGAACGATTTTTGTGCAAATACAGAAAAAGGTTATGATTTCATGTAAACCTCAGACATTTATTGCAATGGAAGTTTAGTGGCCCAATATAATAAAAACATTCTATTTTCTATTATTGCTTAATAAACACTCTACTGTCAAGTATTTTTTTGACTGGTAAACTTTAATGAAATAGTAGAGCTGTAACATATTTCAGTACATTTACAAAATCGTACCAGAGAAGTCACAGTTGTAATGTGATATAATAGGTTACATTTACAAAACATGGCACATTCAATTCAATTCTTAGCAATGAGCTTGGTGGCATAAAGAAATGGATATAAACTTTGAGGAGTATGTATGTAGCGTGAAAAACTCTTTTTCATTTTCAATTTTGGAATGAGAAACAATCCTTTTACAGAGAATTGAGTTGCACCGTAGTGTACTTCTATCATCATGACTGGTCATAATCTAGTAATAGAACTACAACGCTACTAATAACTGAAATCTCCAAAGCCTATAGGACATGGCATAAAGATTAACAAACCCAGAAAGAGAGATTTCAGTTAACTCAATTAAAAATATTAAATTTTAGTTTCTGCATGTCAACTTTACTAAGGGCAAATTTCTTCAATATTTTAATATTGGCACCTATTTTGAGACTCATTGCAATTCACATGTTGAGTTAAACTGCATATTTTAATATTTTAATATTTTAATATTTTGAAACTCCAAGTCAGTTTCTGTTGCGCAAAGTGGGGTCCAATCAGATAATTTCTTTTGAAATCAAGATTTCTACTTGCAGTTGGCACCATAAACCTAAGTTTTTCTCTATTTATTCAAGATGGCGTCCATTTCTCTCATAATAGGTTGAAGAATGAATGAGTTTTCTCTTGTATAAGCATTCGAAGGTGCCATAGTTATTATTTTTCGGATTTCCTTGCAGATACAGGTCCAAAATAATTAACAAACTCTAGACAAGCATGGCGATTTTGATAGAATCATAAACATAAAACTTCTATCTTCTGTCTTAATTTCTTCTTTTCTTGTCTTAGGTATTCTTCGCATGTCCAAGAATTCGACGACTTTTGACAATTTTAATCATCTGGGTTGGTTGTGCATGACTTTCTCTACAAAACCCATGTGTTCGAATTTTTTAGGAAAAATTACCTCGAAGCTTCAAATCTCGAAGCTTTGCTTTTCTCAACTGAAATTCCTTTGCATGGTCGAGTAAAAGATAGTATTTTTCAAAACAAAGGATTTGGGTTTGCTTGAAATCATCTTCTGCACAAAAAATCTGCCCCTGCAACCCCTGTTGCCCCCAGTTGCTTTTTTCAGAAAAGTCTTTGCATGTCAAGCTAAACGGCGTTTTTTCGGAATTCTGACGTTGTGGGTTTGTTTAGAATTATTTTCTACACAAAATCCACGTCTCAAAATTTTTCGTGAAAATTGCCCTCCGACAGGGTATTTTTAGCCTCATTAAGAGTGATTTTCGGCTTTCCAGAGAAAGTTGTCAGAACATAGTTGTGTTTATAGTCAACATGTGAGTTTTTCAGAATGCAGTACACACAGATCAAATTCGAGACCAAGTCGGTCTTAATTCATGATTTCATCGGAACAGCTGACATAGATTTGCATAAGGTGAATCCAAAAGTTGACTTTAAAGGGTCAAAGATAAGTTTATATGTACTTCAAAGCATCACCGAATCTAGGTTCCTAGAGGCGGCTTCACTCCCTTTTTCAGTCCATTGCATAGAATTCGTGGTGTCTTGTGTAAAGCACTACAATTCTACTACCTGAGAAATTCAATTGGCAGATGGATGGGTGATTTGCAGTCTCAAGCCCCAAAACATTGAGAGGTGTTTTGGTATTCCTTAGCATCCGAACTATCGAGTCATTACCATGGATCTGTGTGAAAAGGCATTCAATGCTGATAAGGACATGTGTCAGAACAAAATGGCAGAAAGGTGGCTGAAAGAAAAGAAAAGTAAATTGCCAAACAATGTGGGTCGTGGAGAATTCAAGGATGAGTACGCGATTTTGATCACTCTTCTTAATCATGTTTCCGATCATGTAGATGCTCACAAATTTCAGCCTTGGATGTACTACATCATTGCTTAGATTATTCCCAGGCGAGAGCAGTACGATTGGGCCTCTTTGATCAGTGACGTTCTCCATCAACAGATTACCAGTTTCTTGGTTGCGCACAAGTTTCACATGTGTTCGTACCTCGTATACCTGATTCCTTACCAAGGTCAGTTTAGAGTGTTGAACACAACAAGGATTCTTAGTGTACAGAAAGTTCATCAGTATTATGACTAGCTTGAGTTCACAAAGTCTGAGCGACATTTCAAGCGTGTGCAGGAAGTGTTCTTGATGTACACAGTGAGGGACCTAGACCGGGAATTGCATGTTTGTATCTCGAGTTCCTTGCCATTATTAGCGTGAGTGTGGTGAGTACGTTGAGCTCACCGATGTTCAGTCAGAGTTGCAGGTGCTCATCCATGGTATTTTGAGTGGAGATTTTGTTGGCTGTAAGTTAGATCAACTTACAGTCATGTCAACGTTATTTGATGAGGTGGTTAAGAGTAGAGGAGAACTTCAAAGTCAGATCACGGGCGGTGAGGAGATGCTGCGAAGACACAGTGTGCTGCAGAGAAGTATCCGTGCCCTAGATGGTGATGCAGTCAACAACCTCGTGGAGGGGTTACTTGCTCGAGATCACGGCGAGTGAACTCCATATCAGGAAGTCCCACCTTTTCAGGATAGACATCACATGCAGTAGTTTACTCGATGCCTCTTTGCGAGTTAACTCGTTCCACATCTCATTCATGTCTATTTTGGAGTTTCCTATGTACAGATGGAGTTTTAATTCTCCGTTAACTGAGGTAGTTTCCAATTAACTTGCATATCAATAAGGACTTGCTTGTTGCAGACGTCCATTTGTTTTAGTTCATTCTAGTTAAGCTGATGGTAGCTTTCCAGTTAACTGTGTAGTTGCATACAATTAGGTTTAGCAATAAAATCTCGCATGCCTGCGAGACTGTAGTTGACTCAAGGTGATTTTAGGGTTCCCTACACCTTTGATGTCTATAAATAAGAGCTCTTAGCTCATTTGTAATTAACTTTTGCACGCGATAGTAATATATGCTGAGCCACCTTGCCTGAAATATTGCTGTTCTTGTATCTGTTCACGAGCTTTTACTGTTATAATAAATAGCTGAGCCACCTTGCATGAATGTTATTATTATGGTGTTTGTTCATCTTAGTTAAATGGGGTTGCTAGTTTGATCGTTTATTGTATGCGTGTCTCGCCAATGCATTTTGCTGTCCTAGTTTGCGTACCTTCTATTGTGTTAATAATTGTTCTTTCGATCTACGCCTCAGAAAGAGGTCCCTCCTCCTTGGAAATTTAGTGAGAAGAATTATTGTCTATGTGTCGTTACCAATAAGCTTGTTGCATATCTACGCCTCGGAAAGGGGTTCCTCCTCCTTAGAAATTTAGTCATTAAGCTTATAGTTTGATGTCATGCCTAATAAACTTCATATCAGCCTACACCTCGGAAAGGGGTTCCTACTCCTTGGAAATCCTGTTATAGAGTTTATCGTATAAACACATTCCTGCTCCTAATTCCTCATGCTCTATTTTTCTTGAGGGAATAGGATAGATTAGAAGCATTTAGTTTTAGCTGTAGTTAAGATTTGCAAAACCAGAGAAAATCTTTAGCTACAATGTTCTTGGTTTCCTTAACCTTGTGCCTCTTCCAGCTGAGTCAAAAAGATAGGATTTAGAATCATTTACTTTTTCATGCATATCAACAAAAGAGGGAGCTTCCCCTCCTAATTTGAAGAGCAGTCATTATGCATTGTGCATAGCTCTCCGTACCAACTCACATTCCAGAGGTGCTAATTGTTACGCCAACAAACTAGTTATCGCATAGTCAGATGCCTAAGATTGTGCAATCTGCTGGGACAAATTAACCAGTGAGACAAGCATAGACAATCACCAAATTTCAAGAGCAGATTGAGTATACGAAACCACACAGATTTCAATACTGTTAGATTTAATAAAGAACTAGCAATAATCAAATCTCCCTAGGAACAACAACAAGATGACACTAATACAAATGTGAACAAGATGAGAACAATAATATTCTACTATTTGTTTTCATGATCCAAGATAAATGATAAGACAAAGGAAATGGACTAAAACATATAGACTCTAGGATACACAACTCAGAGTGACAAGTGTCCCAAAAGAGTTGAATTAGCCACAATGATCTGGTGTATTGACTCAACATGTAGGAGCAGTGCTGTCAAGTGAACTCAGATTGATGAGGGAGTGCTGGCAATTGAGGAGTGAATGAGGTAGAGGTGGCACATGATTTCCATCAATCAAGTAGATGATATGATTCCCATCAATCAAGGAGATGATATTTGCTCATTATTTCTTAATTCACCTAGTGAATAAAATAAAATATCTAAGTAAACTTAATATAAGGTGCAATTATATAATTACACCAACAAATACTAAAGCTGCACCATAAACCTCCTGATTTTGATTTATCTCACTTTGAATGAGTTACACATATAGTATCAAAATATCATGATTTAGTTTGGAAAAACCATGAAAGTGAAATGAACTATACTGAAACAAAAAAAAAACAAAAACATAATCTTGCCTATTACGAAATGATTCTAACAGTATGTTTTTTTCAACCCTCTCAATTGGGGATGGCATTTTATTATATCGAGTGCTCTTGAGAGCGTCAATCCAATCTTCTACAAGTCTAAGGAAAATCAGATCTTATTCTCAAGGACACTATGTTTTCAACTACTTGCTCAGAGAAAAATATCTGCCTCAAATGACCCCACATGCCTATTAATTCAATCTTGTAAGGGAAATTCAATTATAATCCAAACTTTGCAATTATCGATGCAAGGTAGATGACCTTGATTTGATTCATAGATTGTTTCCAGTGTTGTTATTGCAACTTGGCATCCTTGTCACTTTGATCTCCTTCTTAGTGTAAATGATCCCCTTGTTAGTTCTCAAAGAAATTGGTTTGTCACATGAACCCATGTACAATCTTAGCCAACATTAATGTCCTTGAGCTCCAAAATGATATGTGGAATCATAAAATTAGTTTGCACCATGACATTTCGCAACAATCGATGACCACAAATTAATATTCTTTTCAAGGATGAGTGCCTGTGTCGATAAAATCTGATCAAATTCTCCTAAACCTGGACATAATGAAAAGAATCAATTTCTTGAAGCATTAATTCTTGTTGAAACAATTCTATTCTGCAATCAGATTGTAGATTTTACTTTCACGACTGGATTTTTCATATCAAATTTTAAATTCACAGAACAAAGTATTAAACATCAAGTGAGGTTTCAAACATTGAATGAATTCCACAAATTTCGTCTCACTTGTAATTTGACCAAGTTACTAACAATAAATACATCACTGCTCTGACAGAAAGAGTAATCAAAATCAAAATTGTATTCATTCTTTTGGGTAGATTCTTCTGTATCAAGTTTATCATGTGACAACTTGATAAAAGCCAGGCATCAACTTGTTTGCATGCATTCCTTCATGGCACACACTAGGATATATGTCATGGTGGATCATTGGGTCAAGATTTGGGTACAGTAGGTGGCATCTTCTGACTAAGTCAACTCATCAAGTTGTGGCTATTGCAAGCTTGGCATAGGTCAAAGCCATTTGTATATTATTCAAGTTTAGAATCCAAATTTGAAACAAATATAGGTTAAGACTGTAGAATTTTGTCAGATCCAAAGGCAAACAAGTTTCTCCAAATGTGAAAGGTTCCCTGAGATAATTCGGACATGAAATCTTTAACTAAATTGGAATTAAAATTGATCTTGGGTTTGCTGGATTGTTTGGATTTTTCAGATCTCATAGTCATCAAGGCAAACACTCCAAGGATTACATGTGGCATCATCTGATGAGCTTTGTGAGAATCTCAGACCACTCCAAGCATTTAGAGCTATTGACAGAAAGGTCTAAACGTGAAGTCTGAATTAACCAATCTTGGGTCTATCAGAGTGCTTAGCTTTTTTTAATCTCATAGCAGTCAAGGCAAAGGCTTTAGGGATGACACATGGCAGCATCCAGTGAGCTCTTTAAGAATCTTTGATTTCAAAGAGAATCAAGACAAATTGAATAGGATGTTGTGCTTGTACCTCAGATGTGAAAGGACAATAAATTGGGTTAAGTAAAACTTTCAGATCCATTGGCTCCTAGACTTCTTGGACTGATGAAACTGAGGATTTTTAAAGGGACGTTGATATTGCATTTTTGGTTTCAAAGATAAGTAAAATTTATTACGGAAAGTAATAACACACAGAGAATGATTATCAAGATATTCAATATTAAATTAATGAGCCAAAATCTCCTTAAATAAGAGATACAAAAGATCTATCCATAAAGGATATGATCGACAACTAATAAAGCAAAGGATAAAAACTTAAGTGAAAGAATAAAAGAATATTCCTAAAGTCTAGCCTAACGACTTAATTGACCATTATAAACTAAATATTATGATATTACTTTAATACCCTCCTTTTGTAACAACCCCAAAACCGGGTAAACAAATTTTTTTTCTATTTTCACTAATAAGATACAAGGAAATACAATTAAACGACAAAGTAAATAACTTTTCTTTTCATTCTAATTGAACATTTCATCATAAAGAAATAAAAGACACGATACATCATTGTTCTATTTTCCAAGTAAATAACAGAGTACGCTTTCATGATTACTTTTCTTCAAAATAAAAAGCAAGGTAAGAATCTTACAAGTTTCAAACATAGCTCGGAAGCTTTTGAGCAAATAGGAATAAGACTGTCCAGGATCTTCCCTTTCAAACCTTGGTTCATCAGAAGTCTTAAGGTGGAGGGGAAACATCACTCAGGTGCTTTTCCACCAACCACGGACTTATATTGCGGTCCCCCGCACGTTTACTGTTAAGTAGACGGCCCTCCCTTCTTCGAGGAGATTGGTTGGGTAACCGGTTCTGTATGACCAACTGAGCATAGTGTGTAATCCTACATAACTAAATCCTTGTGTCCTCACAATCTCAATCTAGCATGTAACCTGGATTACTGTGAACTGACAGTGTAATTCGTCTCACAGTCTAAGTGGACGTTAGGTATACTACACTACTTTGGCCAAAGCATTTCGGCAGTACTTATACTGACGGTCATCTATCACTTGCACTAAGTCAGGTTTGGTTTGACTTAAGGCTGCCTTATCCTACGCGTAGGTTGAGTCCTTCAGTGGGTAGTCAATCACCCTAGACTTCCTACTTCAACTACTTAAACAGGAAATGGAGTACAGTCAACAAGGGGTCCCTCTGGTACTTCCCAACATGGAAATCTTTATCCATGGAGTACGTAGCTTTCTCTAGTTAACCTATTTAACTCTAAAGCTTTAGACTACCTTGGTTCTGAATCCACCCTCGTCCTAGTATTAATAACTAATCCCTTTCCTTTACTTAAGGAATTCAAGCAGTATTCAAGCAATACAAATTATAAGGTACTTTACTAAAAGTAAACAAATATTTCCCTTTCAAATTCATCTATGATTTCAAATTGATTCGTTTCAACATGCTTTTAAGTTATTCCAATTCATCAAGTTTTCTAAGCTATTTCAAAAGCTTTTCTAAGGAAATTAAACTATTCCCCAATTTGACCAGCTCTTTAAGCTATCTCTTAAATTCAATAAGCCTTTTCTAAGGAATTAAACTATTCCCAATTCAGCAATTTCATAGAACATAGAGGTTTCTTATTATTTTTCCTTTCATAAAGCAAGACATAATCAAGCAATCTAATCATACATTTTAAAATAAATGACAGAAAATCTATCAACATATATCTCATGCCTGATTTCCTTTTGCGTATGAGCTTGATCGGTAGCTTCAATCCTTGCTCCACCGTCCTTCGCAGCCTTCTCTCAGCTTAAGCAAATACTACTTTCAGGTAAATGCAAAAAGTTGTTCTCAGCAATACTGTCTCTCAGCAATACTGTCTCAATTGCAAATGATTTTCACAAAATGGCAATGGCTTTCACAAAAATGGCAATGGCTCTCATAAAATGACAATGGCTTTCATAAAATGGCAATGGCTCTCATAAAATGACAATGGCTTTCATAAAATGGAATTTCAAAACACAGAAATACCACAGCACTGTATTTCGAATTTTCCAAGGCAAGGAGAGTGAATGAAAAATTGAGTGTTTTCAACAATGAGTGAGAACCTATTTATAGGTTTCGAATTCTCATGTTTCCTACCTTGTAGGCATGAGAATTCGACACCTCTCATTTTGAAAATGTCAAAATCCGCAGTGGCAGTCGAATAGCCAAACACACAGCAAAAGAGTTGATGATTCAACATAATTTCTCAAGAATGTTTCAACATATCACATGCCAATTTCGTGGATCAACCACGTACAGGTTAAACATTCAACTTGCCTTCAAAAATGGCGGACTGCAACACAAATGGCGTCCAAAGTTTTCGGTTTGAAAACGTCAAGGGTTTTTTTGCAATTGCTGTTACCTTTCTTCCACCCACGCGTCCACAATGGTGGCGCTTTAGCATCCGCGACCAAGTCTTTCAAGTGTGAGCTGGGCGCGGACTGTATTTGCTGAAGTTTTTCGCCATTTCTTTGCTTAACACAGTCGCGCGATTTCTTCACGGGAAGAAATCCGCGATTTTTCAAATGTTTCTTTTATACTTTCCAAAGTCTATAGTTCATACTTACATTTCCTTAAATGATTTTTATAAATTTCCATTGGTCTTTACAAAATTTCGAAATTCTTTTTCCTTTTAATATTTTCCAAGTATTTCAATATTTCGAATTTCCTTTGTATGGTTTGCAAAGTATTTACCAAAGACTATGAAAGTCTTATTACCTTTATTTCCAAAGGTAAATAAACTCAAATACCTTTATAAGATAAATGTAAATTTAAATGCCAAAGATTATAGTTTATATAAAATCTTTCCAAAGTTTTAGATATTTTAATATTCTCATTAAAATGTATTAATATATTTTGTATTATATTCAATACAATATTATTATAGTTTTTAACTTACCTTTCTTTAAATATATAAATATATCTATATAATATTCAAATATTATATTAGATATATTAATATATTATATTATCGATAAAACTATAATAACATCGATATTAAATATATTAATTAACTTACCCAGTTTACACTTAAATATATCTATACATGTTTATTTTCAAATCTCCAATTACGTGTATTATAGGCCAGTCAGAGCACCTCTAATAGACGTAATTGCATAAACACGTATTTATACATTTAACTGTAAATTCCAGGCATCAGTAACTTATCAGTTCACATTTCACATTCAAGGCTCACAGAACAGTAAGTCAGTCAATCAAGGAACACCACTCATAAAGCATGAAGAAGTAATCATAACTCCTAAGCCTAAGGATGACTTATCATGACAACTTAATCTGACTCAGTTCCTAAAATCCTTAGTGAAGTGTGTGTATGCTCATACGATCAACTTTACCGGTTAGTCGACCAAGTTCCTCTTCCTGAGTGATATTTCCCCTCCACCTGGAGGAATAGCTCCTGTTCCTGCATCCATGGCACAAAACCACGGCAGTCAAATGCTCACAATATTTGCAGTATATATAAATCAAATATATAAAACAAGACTAATTACTTTCCTCTATTCATTGTTTTATTCAAGAATAACATCAATCAAGAATACAGAATGAGCCAAACATAACATGTAAACTGGATTTCATATTGACAACAAAGTTCAATCACATTTATTCATTCAAAACCTTCCTTACAATCAGAATGCTCTCAGCATTACTAGAATAGTAACTATACAAATTCCGGGGTGTAACACCTTTAATGGCCAATCTGTTAACTACACCAAGTTTATCTCAAAATTTTATAAATTTGTCAGAACTTAAGGACTTGGTAAGAATGTTTACAAATTGGTCCTTAGTTGGACAATATTGCAACATCATTGATCCATCTTCTACAAGTTGCTAGATGAGATGATAATGAAAATCCATATGCTTGGTACGCTCATGGAAGATAAGATTCTTGGCAAGCTTTAGCACCCGTTGATTGCCACAAAACAAGGGCAAAGACTTCGCTTGAGACATTTTCATTTCTGAAAGCATCCTTTGAAGCCATACTACCTCACATGCTGCTTTGATTATTCCCCAAAACCTTGGTTTTGTCGAGGAAAGAGCTACTACCTACTACTATAATGTCCTCTCGCTAGGCTTAGTCGCTTGGATATATTTTTAATTTAAATGCTAAAGTTCTTTAGTTAAGTTAAATATTTAACTTAGCATTTATAATTTTTTTTAAAGGGAGGAACTTTATAAAGTTGGCCTAAGGACAAAAAAGTTTATTTTTCAGAAAAGTGAAATTAATGCTCAACGTCAAAATTAAAGTTATTATTTCATTTTCAAGAAATGGGTTTGGGAGTTACAAGGGAATGCACAAAAGTGTGTTGGAGTTCATTTTTGGGTATGTTGGAGAGTTTTTTGAAAGAACAGGTAATTGTTGGTTGAATGGAGTTTCACCAAAAGGCTTTGTGAGGACGAAAACCTTCACAAAGGACATCGACTATGGAAGGGGAAGATCTTTCCTGGCTCATTTGCAGGAAATGAAGCTATTGCTAGAATTAATGATGCTCTAGTTTGGCATTGAGTTTTTCAGTGGGAAGTTTGGGCTGATTAAGGCACTTTATAGAGGACAATAAATATTAATATTCAGTTGGTCGACTCCATTATTGCTATGCGAGTGATTTATTGTGGTCTGGGCAAATGGAAAGAAGTCATTTGGCCATCTTTGTTCATTTTAATTGGGCAAGGCAAGTTTCAGGTGCAGGGATGAATTGGGATGGCATCATGAGACTTTAGAGGTTAATATTTACTCTTTTCTAGTTGGCGTGACCATTCTCTAAGTTAAACATGAGGTTTGGAAGAAGCCGTATATGCCAATGTTGTTCATGGAAGTTGAAACAGGGTTATTTTGTTTTGGCATGAAGCAAACATATTGCTAAGGAAGCCGCGAGTTTATTTGTGAGTGCCGAATATTTATGTTTCATGTTTATGGTGTCATGTAACCTAAAAAATCCCATAAATGTTGCATTCAAATGGTGAGATTGCTACTCAGAATGACACCGTACTAATTAAATCTTAGTGAGATTACAAGAGATGGATTCATAGCTTTAATCGAAATTTTTTGAATATTCAATTCATCCAGATAAGGACCACGACTTACATCTAGAGGAGACACAGACTTGCTTAGAGAAGTTACATACATAAAGAGGACTGGGTTCCTTAAGAACCAATAGTTATTGGTTATAGTTGGTATAAGGGGAAGTCGTACGAAGGTAGTATCCTTGAAAACTGCTAGAGGCTTGTGAGGTATTTAGTGAATACAGTAAATGAAGGCTCTCAGTTTGAAGAAATACAAGTGTTGGAATTGATTGTCATTGATGTCAACAGAATATGAGAGATTGTTAGAATATTGTCATTGATGTCAAAGGTGAGAAGAGCACTTTGTCAATAAAAGAAATTGTATGATGGACAAAGGCCAAAGGCCACTTATCGATGTTCGAAGACCAAGTAAAATCAGATTGGGAAGAGTGGATAAAAGATGAAGTGTGTGAGGGAGCTGTTACATCCCTTACATTGAGACTATGAAATTTGGTTATGTATTTTCGGATGCAAAGTTAGTTGCAAGTAACTTATTTCATGTGAATGTGAAATTGTGATTGGAATAGATAGTCCTTTATCGTAATTGTAAGTTAACGATCTTTTTATTTGCAAGTGAATTACTTGTTCATGTGAAATTGAATGTGTTCATGAAATTATATTTAAATGCATATTTATATATAGCCATTGTGAACAATCTAACCATAATACCTGTCAGTGGATTCAAGACTGACGACGCCGCGACTGAAAAGGAGATGTCATCGGGGAGAGGTAGTGGTTAACAGAGGATCAAAAATTGTCATCTCGCCCTAAGTCGGTGTAAGACAGAGAATTGGAATTGTAACTTGGCCAATAATAATTTAATATAAATATTTATTAAATAAGCCAATTTATATTTATATAAATCAATAATCTTCTTATAGGAGATTTTGTATGGTTAATAAATAATCGATAAAGTTAAATATTAAATTGATTAATATATGATATAATTAAATATTAAAATCTTGGAAAGGAGCGAATCAATTTGGAATATCAATTAACATTTGAAAATAATAATTGTGGCATCAAATGTTTTTTTTTTAAAATAAAAATGGAAATGAATTTGGCATCGGGCCTTGAGGCGGGACTGTTGGCAACTCACCACCAGCGTTGGTTAACGCCCAAGAATGGGCAGATGAAAGGTCTCTTTGGGAAACATCTGGAGGGTCGAGCTCCTTAAGAAAAGTAGACTATCATTCCTCAGGGGCTCTCTCTCTCTGATCTTGGCATTTTTCACATCCTTTCTCTCGGGGGTCCTCCAATTTTTTGTGGCTTCGTACAAGTTCTCAAATTGCCATTTCGATTTTAGTTCCCTTTTGAGTTTGTTATCCTCTCGGTGCTCACATTTGGAATCTCTCTCTCTGTGAATATCGGTGTTGTTCGAGCTTATTTGATTATCCATCTTCTTCCTTGAGGTCGGCTTCCTTGAGATTTATTTCTTTGGCGAAGTTCTGTTCAGTCGTTGCTTGAGTTGGGAATCTGCTTTGCTCTTCTTCCATTCAGGATAGTGGTGTGGTATTCCAATCAGCCGTCTAGGGTTATCTTCCATGGCTGAGACTTTGAGAGTGTTGGGGTTCCTTTTGGCTTGTTGCATTGCGGAGGGAAGAACTTTAATATCAAGTTTCAAATTAAATTATCCTAGGCAAGTATCGAAAATAACCCACCACTACTTTGTATTGATGTATAGAATTAGAGTATTTGTGGGTTGCCCATTTCTGGTTATTAATTACCATCTCAAGATTAAAGCAAAATGCCTTGCACCCTGTCGTTTAATATATAAAAGATTGGTAGTTGTCTGAATGAAGTAATCAAACTGATTAATCTTGATGTTAATGCCATTTTGATACTAAGTCTAATTGTGATTAATCCCCATTCCTTGTTGGGTTTGGAACAATGTCGACCTCTGTATACATACTCGGCGATTAATCGCCGAGCAGTTGAGTAATCGCATGTTTTTTGGCTGGGCGAGTAATCTTGACTTTTACTCGCAGGAAACCCTAGCCAAGTTTTTTTACTGTTTTTTTCCGAGTACTTGCCGATTAATCTCTGTTTGCTCGCAAAATAATCGGCACGGAAAACCTAACACGTTTTTGACGCGTTTTTCAAGTCGTTTTTACCTTTTCGCGGGATTTTTTACACATTTTTTCCGCGTTTTGGATGTGTTTTTCTGCTATTGAAACCTCGCTTTTACTATTTACAATCACCCATTTCATTTTCCGCGATTTGCAATGTCGGCTGCGTGATTTATTTCCACGATTTGCAGTTTACATTTACCCTTTTCATTTTCCGCGATTTGCAGTGTCGGCTGCGTGATTTATTTCCACGATTTGCAGTGGTGGCTGCGCGACTTGGAGTCTTGGCTGTGTGACTTGGAGTCTGCGCGATTTCCAGGTTAGTTCCTGTTCACATTGGCTGTGCGGCGCCTGTGCCAGGTCGTGGGTATTATCATTTTTTCAAACATATGCTAATATTAAATGAACATATGCCTGAATATTAAAATTTAAAACTTCATACTTCATACTTCATAGTATATGCTTGAAAAAATGATAATATTAAATGAACATATGCCTGGAAATGGTTTAATATTTTTATTATTTTATATATATGCTTCCAAACGTTTATGTATAAAATAATAAAAATATTAAATTTTTTTATTTTTCTACATCAATTTAATATTTATTATTATTCTAAAATTAAAATTTCAAAATTTCATATATTATTTTATTATAAATTTATAATAATATCATGGGAGTCTTAATTTTTAATATTCATAATGATAAAATATTCACTTTTGTACATCATATTTAATAATTTATTATTATTTTAAAATTAAAATTCCATATATTATTTTATTATAAATTATAATATCATGACAAATAATAATATCTTTTTATATTATTATTTGCCATGATATTATTATAATTTATAATAAAATAATATATGAAATTTTAGTTTTAAAATAACAAATTACAATAAATCATAAATTTGATGTCAAAAATGATATTATTATTTACAATTTTCCCATGGTATTATTAATTTGTAATAATAGAATAATATATGAAATTTTACATTTAAAAATTAAAATAATAATAAATATTAAATCTGATATTAAATTTATGATGATGATTTTCAAATACAATCATCATAAATTCATTATAGTTATTACCAGTTTCACTATGTGGCTTCGTATAATGATGCCATTTTGTAATCCATATGTATTGAACTATGAAATATAATATAAAACACTCCCTCATGGTTTTTAGACTCATTTGATGCATTTTGTAATTGAATTTTGCAAAAAAAAGTGTTTTCATGAGAAATTTTGCTACTTTTTAAGTTGTCGAGTATTTGCCGAGTCAAAAATTTTGGGCTTGCCGAGTACTCTCCGAGTCCGAGTATGTAAACTATGATGTCGACTTTGAAGTCAATCGAGCATTCATTTATCTATTTTTGTGTTTCCAAGTCGATTGTGGGTCCAAATTTCATACCTATTGATGAACTTGAAAATAATATGGATTTCCTCTTCTTTTCTTGGTTGAGTTCAAGTCCTGTTTTGGTAAATGGAATTGTTGGGTTTATAGCCTGAACAACTTCTAACTATAAAAATCTGGGAAAAACGTTTTATTACATTTCCAGACAATCTCTGTCTAAACAGTGAACTGAATCTTGACCTGGTTTCCATTCATTCTGCTCTTCAGAATTCTCTTGAATATAAACATATAAGTATACTTGTTTAGATCTTGAAAATCTCTCATTTTCAATTGCAATCTCCCAATGGTTAAGGTATAACCTGAAACTTATGAAAAGTGAATAAAATGACATTTAATTATTAAACTTGAGATTGGTAATCATGTCAAGCAAGGGCGAGAGTGCTGACGACACATGAGTGCCAGTAAAATAAATGAAATCCTTGGCCAAGGTGAAATATTCTCTCTCAATTTTTTCCTTGTTTTTAATGAACATTTACAATAAGATCAATCACCCGTTAAGGTTAACATAACCAAAACGTACATAAAAGAACTCTAACCAAGAATGCGCCCTAAAACCACTTAAGGAGGAGGGGCGAGCATATGGTCAGAGGATCCCTAGGATCTACTGAGTCAACAAGTACGAGATTATACTGAAAGAGAAATATTAAACTCAACACCAAGGATGTGCACTCAAGATCCTTTGTAGGCGAGGTGCTAACATATGGTGGAGTGCTACTGCTGAATTGAAATAACAAGGCAGATAACCAGCCAATGAACTTTCCACACTACCACCAAACAGTGGGGGGAAAAGATTACAACATTAAAGACTTCTTCTGCTGCGGCAGGCATCCACTGAAATGTGGGAATTCTCCACTAGAAGTGGGTATGAAAGAGATTACAAATCAGATTATCCACATTGGCGGTATACCATCCAGGGGTGCTTAGTGTGAAGTAATTAAAATATTGCAGCAATAATAAAATTGAAACAGTACTACTGTTAACAGTTTTTACAAAATAAAGAGAGCTGCAAATTACAAGGATTTCACAATCATTTCAAGCACCAAAATATAGAGTGTTTACAATTCATATCATAACTAGAATTGATGAAGAAAGATAGAAGGAGCAAACTGAAATAATGCTGTTTAGAAATCTGCAATTCTGGAAATGAGTTATCAGCAACTGCAGAAATAATCAAATGCTCATAACTTAAGCAATATACCTTCGAATTGCGTGAAACTGAATGCAAAGCACTTCTAGAGGATAGGCGCCCATGTCATGATAAAGAAACAACACCAAAAAGCCTTCATTATTTAATTGGCACAATTCCCAATACCCTCCAAATGGTACGGCCCTTGAGAGGGGTGATTTTGCCACATAAAATCACACACTCAAAATTAAAATCTGAAACTTGCTGGAAATGGTCGCCAAGACCTTAGGAACAGATGGACCAAATACCCAAAACAAAACAAAATTCGTACAAGCTGCTGTGAGTGAATTCGACTTTCAGCTGTGTACAATCAGCAATTGCAAAAGCTGGTAAAAACTCCAAAATTTCACCGTGAAGCTCTATCTGCTAGTCTAAATGAGAAGCAGCAACAAGAACCAAGTAGGTGTTATCTTTCAAACACGAAATTGGATTGTAACTAGGAGGTCAACATTCCTCGAAGTAAGAAACAAGTTGTCATTTTGACAGCATAACAATAGCATAAATTCCTGGATACCAAATGCTGGAGCAAGGCCACGCTTTTAAAGAGAAAGGGATGACTGTTCAATTACCTTAGATGGTAAGCCAAAAGCCATCTCACATTTTACCTTTTCAAAAAAAGAATTAAACCTCTCAAAAAGGCGTCCACTTTAAGTCAAGAGATAATTTAATAAAGAACATTAAATTCCTCCATGAAGGCGTCCCCCTTCAAGTCCCCTTTTTAACACAACTTTAAGTTATCACTTAGGCCAAGGGGTCAACTTAAAATTAGAACACTTTGCCTTTTAAAAGAAGAATTTTATCAAAATAATATTTTCCAAAGGCCAAAGCTTAACTCTGAATAATTGCTCCAAATGCCAGGATGAGCTGAAGGCTGACAACTGCTAATTGCCAAAAATAGTATTTACTATAAATAGTAAATACTGAAGAAAGACCACAAAACCCTCCAACAAGGAAATCCTGATTTGCACATCTGAGTAGCCTATGGTTTTTCTAGAAATAGGCTAAATCCAAATAAAGAGCGTAGGGCGAAAATGTGGATATTACACAAGGTACGATGCTAGGTTTAGCATATGTCAGCCATCAGGTACCAGATATACCCCTGATCAGAGTGACTTTTCTAGTTGGGAGGTACCCTTAGTAAGGTTGGATCAGGAGGTATAGGTCCTGTTGTGACCTTTTTCACACATCACCCCATCAAGATGGGGACCCCCTAAATTTTGCTCCATTCTGGTCTTTTGGCTTTGGTTCGCTCTCTCTCTGGTCTCTGGTCCTTCTGGGGATGTCCTGTCGTTTGACCCAGGTTCAAGTATTGTTCAAATCTGTGAAATTAGGGTTTCCCGCCATCTAGGCTCTTAAGGGTCAAACCGAGTCACGAAATTGAAATCTAAGCTTAGTACAGCAGTCAGAAGACTTCCAGCAGAGTCCCCCTAAATTTTCACTGTATTCCGACAACTTACTATTTTTAGTAAGTATTCAATTTGGGACTATTTTATTGAGATTTTGGAATCATCAGGTTCCGCACATCAGGGTAACATCAAAGGCTGCCTGCGTAAATTTTGAGCGGTCGGGCGACTTTGCTATTTTGGCAGTTCAGGCTTCAAGAGCCATTTTCAGGGTTTCCACATGAGCTTTTCAGATGCATGTCTGGAGAATCCTTCTGGGTTTTCCAAAACCTTCACAGTGATGTAACATGCAAACCAAGATGACCACTTTCAGAGTTCAGCCTTCGGAGGCTATTTTTAGGGTTTGCATGCGGTGTTTTTCAACGCATGTCCGGGTATTCCTTCTGGGTTTTTCAAGAGCTTTGCAACGGTGTGACATGCAAGCGGAGAAGATCGAGTTTTGAGGACTTACTATTTTTAGCCAGTGCATGCATGCAGACCAGTTTTTTGGGTTTTTTTGGGTTTCTTGAGATCCCACGGGCAATATGACATGCAAAACCATCCGGCAGTGGATGAGTTACTTTTTCAGGCAGTTTCTATTTTTAGCAGGTACACTCTGGCGGCAGCCCCCAACACTCCAGTTCAGCAAACATAACGACATGCAGAAGGAACGAAGTCAAACGGAGACCGTTCGGGATACATACAAGTCAAATTAGGGTTTCCCGCGCATAGGTAAATCAAAATGGCAGCGAAGCACCACCAATATTTTTACTTCAAGGGTACACGCTAGCAAAATTTGGTAAAATGGGAGAACTTACACTATTTTTTAGTAAATTAGAACGCGGCGTATAAATGGCGAGTGCACTAGGGTTGGCATCAGTGACACTCAAGCTATCAAGATCAAGCGTTGCAGCTTTTAGGCAAAACGGAGCTACTGAAGTCAGAAAGTCAAAACTTACTATAAATAGAAGGTGGCTATAAATAGCAGGTCAGGGCAGAGGACTGGCAAAACAGGTTCACAAGGTGAAGAAGATCATATGATGAAATTTTCAGGCAAAACGGAGCCTTAGAGGTTGAAAATCAAGGGACTTGCTAAAAATAGCACAACTTGCTAAAAATAGAATGCAAAAGCAATAGCAAGCAGAGACATGAAAATTTTCTAAGTATGGGAAAATGAAAACAAGAGCTCCAAAAGGCGCCCACCTCAAGAATGAAATCTGGAAATTTTCTAAGTACAAAATTCAAAGTTGAGCAGAGAAAATGCGCCCACCTTCAAGGTTGATAACTTTAAAATTTTCTAAGTATGAAACGAAAGTGGCCTACCACAAATGCGCCCACCTTCAAGAGAGAGTTCAAAAGTTTCTAAGTGTTAAAACAAAAGCTCATGGGTCAAAATGCGCCCAAGGGGTCAAGAGGGTGAAAATTCTACTAAGGCAAAAACGAAAGTTCAACTAAGGAAATGCGCCCAAGCTCCTCCGTCATATGCGCCCAAGGTTCTTGGAGCCTAAAAAAACGCCTAAGTGTGAGGAAATGGAAGCTTGCCTATCAAAATGCGCCCTCAAGTGTGTGAGAAAGCAGCTAAGGCATGGAAATGAAAGCTTGCCTATGTATTTGCACCCAAGGAGGATGTGAAGGTAAAAACGCCTAAGGCAAAAACAAAAGCTAGAAGGCTAAGATGCGCCCTCAAATGGAAGCTCACCCCCTCATTTGCGCCCAGGGAGAAGGAAGGCTTTTGAAAATTGTCTAAGGCAAAAATAAAAGCACCACCGCTCATTTGCGCCCATGGAGGTAATGAAGGTAAAAACGCCTAAGTGTTAAAGCCAAAGCTCACCCTAGCAAATGTGCCCAAGCTAAATCAATGAGGGATGAGAAACTTGGAATTGTCTAAGTCACAAAACAAAAGTAGCCATGGCAAAATGCGCCCTCAGGGTAAATGGGAAAGCTTAAAAGTTTCCAAGTGTAAAAAAATAAAAGTGGACTATGTTAAATGCGCCCTCAAGGCAAGCCAGGATGAATTTATAAAAAATTTTCTAAGTCTGGAAAACAAAAGCCCAGCATGCTATTTGCGCCCAAGGTAATTGGAAGGCTGAAAACGCCTAAGGCATTTAAAAATCAAAGTTCCACCTATAAAATGCGCCCAAGTTGAAGTGATAGAGCCTTGAAAATGTCTAAGGCATGGAAATTTAAAATTGAATGAGAAAGAAATATGCCCAAGGAGTGAGGATTCAAATTTATTTCTAAGTATGTGGGCGAGGGGTGTATAAGAAAAATAATACCAAGAGGTCAAGTACGCCAGAGTTAGAAAATGTCAAGAATTAATTTCATTTTTTTTCTAAGTGGAATAAATATTTCACCAGAGAAAATACGCCCTTGGCATGGAAGGATGATTTGATGAATTTTAAGATTTTCCAAAGGCAGTTGAAGGTTGACGAATATTTTTCAAGGGGAAGATTTAATATTGATGAATATTTTCCATGGGTCAAATGGAAAATTAAATGAACCTCTTTAAACGGCACCCGTGAATTGACAGAATTTTAAAATTAATTTCCTAAGGGAAATTTTAATATTTTCAGAGGAATTTCATTTTGCCTAGATTATTTTCCTAACGGAAATTAAATCTCAGAGGATGAATTATTTCGAGCAGGCAAATAATTTTTATCACCCGGAGTTGAACATTTTAAAGAGAGAATTTAAAATGTCTAAGGCAAATTTTATGAAATCGAGGATTTAAATGACAGACATTTTAAAAGTTGGAAATAAATTTACAACTCCCACGAAATTTTTCGAGTTGAATTTATTTAAACAGTGCGAAGATTTTAAAATGGAATTTTCAATCAAGTCAAGTGATTTTTCTCGCGAGTTGTTTAAATCACCAAGAGTTAACCGGCAGACTAGAAAGGAAAATTCGAAATTTGAAGAAGAAGGAATCATTATTAATGGCAACTGCCATAATGACCGGCTGACGACTAGCCCACTACTGCACTTGAATTAGAAGATTCCAAACGAAGAGAGTGGAAAATTGATGAAGGTGCTAAAAATAGCCCCAGCACTACTTAGCAGGATTCTCCGAGAAGAATTATTTAAACAATCTCTTCTCTCATTTCTCCTCACTTTTTTTTGAAGTTGAAGTTGCTGAAGAAGTTCTTGAAATATTTTCAAAGTTGTTGAGGAGAGAATTTCTTTGAGAGTTTCGGAGTGTTGAATTGCTGCAAAGTGTTGAGTTGCAGAAATTTATATTGTGCTGGGGATTTATTTCAAAATTGCTGAGTATTGAAGTTGCACGAAAGTTGAAGCTTGCTGCAGATTTTACTTATTCGAGCTGCTAGAAGTTGAAAGTTGCCGAGGTTGACGAAGTCGAGACAAAGGATTTAATTCATTTTGTGCTGAGAAAGTATCCACATTGCTGAAAGTTGGTAGTTGGCTGCAATTTTCTTCGCCAGTCGGAAGTGCAGTCGTTGAAAGCTTCTTTATAAGCTTGAAGTTTTTATACAGTACGAGGTTTGGAGTTAGTAATTTATGCTGAGAGTTTTTATTTTCAAAAAGCTAACTCCACGTTCGCAGCCGTCTCGGTGGTCACAGGCCGTGGATTTCACGACGCAGCAAGGGCAGATTCAGCTAAAGTGAGGAAAGCAATGGGCAACATCTTGGGGGGAGTCCTCAATACATTGGAAGCCATATTTGCTAGAAAGTTGGTCCCAGAGGAGATAACCGCTGAGGGCTTGAAAAGTAGACTGCCTCCATTCTTCTCAGCTGCGAGGTCACTTGTCCTGGATGACTTTGAGAATGTCTCCACGTTCTCTAGTATAATTCAGCATACCCAGGACGCCTTAGTGACATGGAGGAAATCTTACACCAGATACGGACAGACGGTAGCAGTCTTGGAGTTCCAGCTCAACCATATTCCACCGATCTCTGCATAGGAGGTTGAAGCAGTATTGGCCCGGTTGATCGAGTTTGCTATCCGGGAGAAGGCCAGTGGGAACGCTCTCATGGATGAGGATCTTCTTGATGGTGATAGTGGGCATTAATTGCTCATTATGATTCCTGCAGAGGAGTGGAGAATATTCTGTGCATTCATTGCCCACTCCTCTCTGTGGCGGTTTTTAGGGCAGAAACCCTAATCAGGGCATAGGTGGCTCTATCTGACTCCTTCATTGTAATTCGATCTAAACCGTCCACTGAATTGGACTTATTATAAAAGGGGCATCCCCCCTCATTTGTAACATATTAGATAGAGATTAGAATTGGAATTGGATCAGAGCTAGAGAGTAGAAGGCATATAGCATTTAGCTTAGAAGTTAGCTTTAGATTGAGGAGGGAAGAAAACCTTCCTTTGAAAGTTTTGTAAAAGGTTGTTGTGAACACTTTTCATAATACAAAGAGTTTCATTGCTTGGTGATTTCTTCTTTGTTATGAGTAGCTAGCAAGGCCATTTCGTCTTTCCAATTCAAGGTAGATGGAGTAAAATAGATTTTTATTTCATGCAAGTAGTTGTTAGCTGTGGAATGTGGTGTTTCATTTGAGCAAGTCTTCTCGTCCATACCACTAGCGGACTGGCTGACGGTGAGTTCGCCTTGCGTGGTCAATTGGAGTAATAGCGCTTAACTTCGATTGTGACTCATATGTCCATATGCATCGTTGTGATGGTATGAACATGTTGTGTCATGGTTTGAATATTTTCTCATCCTTTGAAGATTGCACCAACTTTGTGGAAGTTGTCCGGAGGGAGGCAAAGCGGAGTCTGGTTTGAAGATTGTTCGAATTGATCTTTACATTCCATCCTTTAAGAGTAGATTGTAGAATTCCTATCCCTATCCCCTTTAAATTCTGCATTTTCCGAGTCAGTGTAGATACCAGAACAATATTGCCAAATCATTCGTGTCCTAATTGCTTCACAGAATCGAACAACTACGTAAGTCCCCTTGAAATAACCAGCAAAACACATCAACCAACTGAGTCTATTTGCGATAAAAGGAACCTTGGAGTCGAACACATGAACTTTCAAGCAATCTTAGCATGTGGGACACTTTGATCAAGAGAGAATAGAGTGACCGTTGGACAACTTTATTCTGTGCTGGCGTTGTCATAAAAAGCACGTCAACAGGTCCCTGACGCCAGGCTCAGAGGCACGATGATGACAATAAGAGATCCTAGTTAACTACCCTCGTGAAGGGACGGATTCCTTTAGTTGAAGGAAAACGAGAGACCAGTAAGTATTTGGATGGGTGGTAAAGCCCCTGATGATATCTCCTTTCTCCTTGGTGACAATGTCAAGATCAAACGCTTTAGCTTCTTATCTGTAAACTCTTGAAACCCTTCTCTCTCCTGTAATATTTGAAAAGGTTACTTAGCTTAAAGATTGATTAGTTGTAATTTTATTTGTAAGCTTTGAAAAGTTAGTTAACGTTCGTTTGCATTTCTGTTATTGGAAATCAGTGGATGTTTTTTTTCCGTTAATTCAGTTAGACGTTTCTTTTCAGCTGAACTGAAATTTGAAGTTAGTTGGTTGGTTAACCTTATATTAGCGGTAGGTTTGTTAGAGTGTTACAGGAGCAACAAAAGATACATCAATAATGAAATGAATCCTATATCAATGATGAAGTAAATCAAATTCAATAAAGGAATAAGGGAATGAATAGAAGATATATTGTGAAGCACTTCTTACATGATAAATAAATAAATTAATTAAATAAAGATTAGTTTTAACCAAAAGTCACAAGGGTACTGTGAAGGTTTGTGTCTCATGATGAGAAAATATATATAAGAGAAGTTATTCCATGAGATGTTATGTGTGGGGAAGTTTTATCATTCAAGAGTGAGTGAGGAGTTAAAAAGGGAGGAAGGTTCTATGATTCAAAGAAGTGGGTGGAATTAGAATATGTAGCATGAAGTAAATAAGAGGAATATAGAATAATGAAGTGCATGAATATTATTAATTGAAGATTTGGTTAAGAGTAGTCAAGGGACATGTTGAAGAGCTATGACCATTGAAAAATAAGAAAATAATAGATCATTCTAAAGAGAAATAAAAAGGAGAAAGAAAAAGTATTAAAAGGCAGCAATTAGTCTTAACAAAAGGACATATCCTTTTATAGAGTTATCTCTTTTCAAAGAGATGCAACTCTTCATTGAGATGTAAAGATATAAATAGATGTGTGTGGAATAGAAAGGAAGATCTATTAGTCAAGAGAGAAGTGTGTGGAGGATAAAATCATATACTATTGTGGATGTGTGTGAAAAGACAGCTATCAAGTTTGAAAAGGCAGCAATTATTATCTTTGAAAGGATGTATCTCTTTATATAAATATGAAGATATAACAGGGACTAAGAAATGTGTGAGAAGTGTGGAATAAATGTAATATCATACAAGAAGATTTGTGAAGGAGGGAAGTGTGTGAGACAAACATATATCATTCAAGAACAAGAAAATTTAAGAAGAAGAATATATTCAGATTTGTTTATGAATATTTAAAAAGGAGAATATATGCAGATTTGCGCTTGAAGATGTTGAGAAGGATAATATAAAGGATCATTAAAGGCTATTTGTAAAGAAGATTTTATTCTCAAGAAGACAAGATTCTATTGAAGAGGTTGGTGCCTTATATTGGAGAGGTTGGTGCCCCATATTGATGAGGTGGTGCCTCATATCAAAGAGATTGGTGTCTCTTGTTGAGTTGGTGCTCAATTGTGGGGATCGGTGTTTCTAGTGGGTTGGTGCCTACAAATTCTACAAGTGGGGATTGGTGTCTTTAGTGGGTTGGTGCCAACAAATTGTATAAGAGGGGATTGGTGTCTCCTGTAGGCCGGTGCCTACAAAGATTGTAAAAAAGATTTATATAAAAAACAATATTTTGCCATGGTTTTCTCCTGTAAGGGTTTCCACGTAAATCTCGTGTTCTACTTGTGTTGCATAATTGTTAGATCTTATGTGAATGATATTGTGCAATTGATATTGTTATTGGATGTTAGTTTAAAAAATAAAGAGTTGTCTTATACTGATTCACCCCCCTTTTCAGTATAATCGTGTGCTCATCAATAAGTTGTCGTTCTGTGTTCATTCACTAAGGTTAGAAATAAAACTCAAGTTTAAATAATGTATGTCTTATTTTCCTTCTTGTTATTGTCAATGTAAGCAAACTTCAATTCAAATGTTCATTGCTATATTAGTAGTGCTTGAAAAATGCAAATATTATGACAGTCCTTTGCTGCAAACAATCTGTATTGTAATGTTCATGTTATACTCTTCCATTTGGTAATGAACTTTAGAAGAAAAAAAAGGGGTGCACCATTACAGCTGGTTCTTGCTGGTCCATGCGACCGCACCCGTGCCAAGACTGGAAACATATCTAGAAGTGAATTTTCTATCATCAACAAAACCTGCCCAATTTGAATCTGTGTACCCAACTTGGCCTTGGATCTTTGCTTCTGTTCTACAAAATGCCAGAGTGAAGTGTTCCTTTCACATATCTAGCACCTGCTTTGCTGCAACCCATTGTTTTTCCTTTGGGGCTGTCATAAAAGAGGAAATGTAACTCACAACATAACTCAAATCAGGTCTAGTGGCTGTAAGATAGATAAGGCTACCCACTAGTTGCTTGAATGCTGACTCATTGACCAGCTTTGAGTTAGTTTTGGGTGAAAGCTTTAGCCCTTTCTCCATAGGTGTAGATGAGATTTTGCAATCTGTCATTCTAAACTTGTCTAGCAAACTTCTAGCATATTTAGATTGAGAAATAAAAATACCACCCGCTATTTGCAAAACCTCTACACCTAGGCAGTAATGTAGGAAGCTCAAATCTGTCATGTCGCTTGTAATGATGATATCATCCACATAAATGGCCAATTGGATGATGTCATTGCCTACACTTTTGACGTATAGATTTGGATTTGAAGGACTTCTCTTGAATCCTTGCTTATCCAAATACGTATCAATCTTAATGTACAATGCCCTAGGTGCCTATTTCAAGCTATAAAGAGCTTTCATCAATCTGCATACCTGATGTTCCTTTCCTGCAACTTGAAAACCTGGAGGCTAAGTCATGAACACTTCTTCCTTGAAGTCACCATTAAGAAAGGCACTTTTTACACCCATCTGATGGACTTTCCAACCAAATTGTGCTACCATGGCTAGAACTAACCAAATGGTGCTCATCTTTGTTGTAGGAGCAAGGATCTCCTCATAGTTGATAGCTTTTCTCTATGAGAACCCTTTAGCAACCAACTGTGCTTTGTATTTGTCAAGTGTACCGTCAACTTTGTACTTGACTTTGTACACCCATTTGCAGCCAATGGGGTTCTTCCTTGGTGGAAGATTCGAAAGAATCCAAGTATTATTTTCATAAGACTCTTATGTTTTGTTTCCATGATCTCTTCCCTTTCAAGTTTACCTTTTGCCTTTGCAAAATCTTGGGGCACATAAACTCCCTGAAGATTGGCCATAAGAGTGATGTTAATTGTGTTCTACTTGCTCTTGCATTTGGATGATCGACCCTTGGCCATTTCATCATCCCAAACATCACGAATGAGTTTTTCCCACCACTTAGGCCTCTTTGTAGAACCCTCTCCATCCAAATCAACATGGTCATCATGACTTGGGCTGCTTGGTACTATATCATTTAGATGGTGATCTAGGTTTTCTTGAAAAGAATCATCTGGTACTGGTAGTGGTACCTACCTAGGAGATTCCACATGTTTGGAATTATCAGAGTTCCCCCCTTCTAGTATAGGTAATGGAAGTTGGACACCCAAATCTTTAGCCTTGAAAGGCTGATCTTCAGTACTCTTCATCAATCACTACATCCCTACTGAATGTCAAGCAGTTAGTGTCCACATCAATCAGCCTGTTGAAGATAGCTAGCTTCGGTCAGATATAAATGATGATTACATTTATGCATCATCATCATTTATATCGAAATCTCCAAATCCTAAGTATATGTTTTCAATCTGCATTTGAAAAATATATATTCAGATCGAACTAAATCCAAATGCATACATATTATGTTTGATTTAAATTAAGAGGCTAATTGTTGGCTGTGTTAGACGAAGGGATTAATAACAATAGACACGTCCCATGAGCGGACGTGTCTCCACTCTGTGGAGACACGTCCGCTCATGAGACATGTCGCTCATGAAGACGTGTCTCCATGAGACGCATCTCCCTAAGTCGTGCCTCCCTATCTTGGGACGTGCCTTCCTCACCCATATTTATTGGAGATCCGATCCTCAAAACAGATAATCGAAATCAATAAATTAATCTGCTCTTGAAGGTCGAACATCTATACAGAAAATTCATGCTTAGTATTTCATAGAGACATTAAGAATAACTTGACATCAACCTCCTTATTTCTAGTTCAGATTTAAGTATATAATCTGATAG
Source organism: Sequoiadendron giganteum (assembly GCA_007115665.2). Classification (NCBI taxonomy): domain Eukaryota; kingdom Viridiplantae; phylum Streptophyta; class Pinopsida; order Cupressales; family Cupressaceae; genus Sequoiadendron; species Sequoiadendron giganteum. Next base: position 270,649,652 of record CM021103.1, on the reverse strand, counting down.
ATTTGATCAAATTTAACATGGTATCAAAGCCACGTTAGGAAGATCCGATTAAAAATATCAGATTATTTAAAATCGTATTTTCTTGAAATAATAAACACATCCCATTC
>CM021103.1:270527617-270649445 GCA_007115665.2 Sequoiadendron giganteum | reverse complement strand
GATGAATTTATAAAATTTTTTTTAAGTCTGGAAAACAAAAGCCCACCATGCTAAATGCGCCCATCTCCAGCAAGGTCTTGAGAACGCCTAAGTGTTTGAAAACAAAAGCTAGCACATACAAATGCGCCCTCAAGAAGGATAAAAGGTGAAAAATAAACTAAGGCATGGAAATTTAAAATTGAATGAGAAAGAAATATGCCCAAGGAGTGAGGATTCAAATTTATTTCTAAGTATGTGGGCGAGGGGTGTATAAGAAAAATAATACCAAGAGGTCAAGTACGCCAGAGTTAGAAAGTGTCAAGAATTAATTTCATTTTTTTTTCTAAGTGGAATAAATATTTCACCAGAGAAAATACGCCCTTGGCATGGAAGGATGATTTGATGAATTTTAAAATTTTCCAAAGGCAGTTGAAGGTTGACGAATATTTTTCAAGGGGAAGATTTGATATTGATGAATATTTTCCATGGGTCAAATGGAAAATTAAATGAACCTCTTTAAACGGCACCCGTGAATTGACAGAATTTTAAAATTAATTTCCTAAGGGAAATTTTAATATTTTCAGAGGAATTTCGTTTTGCCTAGATTATTTTCCCAACGGAAATTAAATCTCAGAGGATGAATTATTTCGAGCAGGCAAATAATTTTTAATCACCCGGAGTTGAACATTTTAAAGAGAGAATTTAAAATGTCTAAGGCAAATTTTATGAAATCGAGGATTTAAATGACAGACATTTTAAAAGTTGGAAATAAATTTACAACTCCCACGAAATTTTTCGAGTTGAATTTATTTAAACACTGCGAGATTTTAAAATGAAATTTTAAATCAAGTCAAGTGATTTTTTTCTCGCGAGTTGTTTAAATCGCCAAGAGTTAACTGGCAGACTAAGAGGAAGAATTCAAATTTTTACAAGGAAGGAATCATTATTAATGGCAACTGCCATAATGACCGGCTGACGACTAGCCCACTACTGCGTTTGAATTAGAAGATTCCGAACGAAGAGAGTGGAAAATTGATGAAGGTGCTAAAAATAGCCCCAGCACTACTTAGCAGGATTCTCCGAGAAGAATTATTTAAACAATCTCTTCTCTCATTTCTCCTCACTTTTTTTTGAAGTTGAAGTTGCTGAAGAAGTTCTTGAAATATTTTCAAAGTTGTTGAGGAGAGAATTTCTTTGAGAGTTTCGGAGTGTTGAATTGCTGCAAAGTGTTGAGTTGCAGAAATTTATATTGTGCTGGGGATTTATTTCAAAATTGCTGAGTATTGAAGTTGCACGAAAGTTGAAGCTTGCTGCAGATTTTACTTATTCGAGCTGCTAGAAGTTGAAAGTTGCTGAGGTTGACGAAGTCGAGACAAAGGATTTAATTCATTTTGTGCTGAGAAAGTATCCACATTGCTGAAAGTTGGTAGTTGGCTGCAATTTTCTTCGCCAGTCGGAAGTGCAGTCGTTGAAAGCTTCTTTATAAGCTTGAAGTTTTTATACAGTACGAGGTTTGGAGTTAGTAATTTATGCTGAGAGTTTTTATTTTCAAAAAGCTAACTCCACGTTCGCAGCCGTCTCGGTGGTCACAGGCCGTGGATTTCACGACGCAGCAAGGGCAGATTCAGCTAAAGTGAGGAAAGCAATGGGCAACATCTTGGGGGGAGTCCTCAATACATTGGAAGCCATATTTGCTAGAAAGTTGGTCCCAGAGGAGATAACTGCTGATGGCTTGAAAAGTAGACTGCCTCCATTCTTCTCAGCTGCGAGGTCACTTGTCCTGGATGACTTTGAGAATGTCTCCACGTTCTCTAGTATAATTCAGCATACCCAGGACGCCTTAGTGACATGGAGGAAATCTTACACCAGATACGGACAGACGGTAGCAGTCTTGGAGTTCCAGCTCAACCATATTCCACCGATCTCTACACAGGAGGTTGAAGCAGTATTGGCCCGGTTGATCGAGTTTGCTATCCGGGAGAAGGCCAGTGGGAACGCGCTGCTTGATGAGGATCTTCTTGATGATGGTAGTGGGCATTAATTGCTCATTATGATTCCTGCAGGGGAGTGGAGAATATTCTGTGCATTCATTGCCCACTCCTCTCTGTGGCGGTTTTTAGGGCAGAAACCCTAATCAGGGCATAGGTGGCTCGATCTGAGCCCTTCATTGTAATTCGATCTAAACCGTCCACTGAATTGGACTTATTATAAAAGGGGCATCCCCCCTCATTTGTAACATATTAGATAGAGATTAGAATTGGAATTGGATCAGAGCTAGAGAGTAGAAGGCATATAGCATTTAGCTTAGAAGTTAGCTTTAGATTGAGGAGGGAAGAAAACTTTCCTTTGAAAGTTTTGTAAAAGGTTGTTGTGAACACTTTTCATAATACAAAGAGTTTCATTGCTTGGTGATTTCTTCTTTGTTATGAGTAGCTAGCAAGGCCATTTCGTCTTTCCAATTCAAGGTAGATAGAGTAAAATAGATTTTTATTTCATGCAAGTAGTTGTTAGCTGTGGAATGTGGTGTTTCATTTGAGCAAGTCTTCTCGTCCATACCACTAGCGGACTGGCTGACGGTGAGTTCGCCTTGCGTGGTCAACTGGAGTAATAGCGCTTAACTTCGATTGTGACTCATATGTCCATATGCATCGTTGTGATGGTATGAACATGTTGTGTCATGGTTTGAATATTTTCTCATCCTTTGAAGATTGCACCAACTTTGTGGAAGTTGTCCGGAGGGAGGCAAAGCGGAGTCTGGTTTGAAGATTGTTCGAATTGATCTTTACATTCCACCCTTTAGGAGTAGATTGTAGAATTCCTATCCCTATCCCCTTTAAATTCTGCATTTTCCGAGTCAGTCTAGATACCAGAACAATATTGCCAAATCATTCATGTCCTAATTGCTTCACAGAATCGAACAACTACGTAAGTCCCCTTGAAATAACCAGCAAAACACATCAACCAACTGAGTCTATTCGCGATAAAAGGAACCTTGGAGTCGAACACATGAACTTTCAAGCAATCTTAGCATGTGGGACACTTTGATCAAGAGAGAATAGAGTGACCGTTGGACAACTTTATTCTGTGCTGGCGTTGTCATAAAAAGCACGTCAACAGGTCCCTGACGCCAGGCTCAGAGGCACGATGATGACAATAAGAGATCCTAGTTAACTACCCTCGTGAAGGGACGGATTCCTTTAGTTGAAGGAAAACGAGAGACCAGTAAGTATTTGGATGGGTGGTAAAGCCCCTGATGATATCTCCTTTCTCCTTGGTGACAATGTCAAGATCAAACGCTTTAGCTTCTTATCTGTAAACTCTTGAAACCCTTCTCTCTCCTGTAATATTTGAAAAGGTTACTTAGCTTAAAGATTGATTAGTTGTAATTTTATTTGTAAGCTTTGAAAAGTTAGTTAACGTTCGTTTGCATTTCTGTTATTGGAAATCAGTGGATGTTTTTTTTCCGTTAATTCAGTTAGACGTTTCTTTTCAGCTGAACTGAAATTTGAAGTTAGTTGGTTGGTTAACCTTATATTAGCGGTAGGTTTGTTAGAGTGTTACAGGAGCAACAAAAGATACATCAATAATGAAATGAATCCTATATCAATGATGAAGTAAATCAAATTCAATAAAGGAATAAGGGAATGAATAGAAGATATATTGTGAAGCACTTCTTACATGATAAATAAATAAATTAATTAAATAAAGATTAGTTTTAACCAAAAGTCACAAGGGTACTGTGAAGGTTTGTGTCTCATGATGAGAAAATATATATAAGAGAAGTTATTCCATGAGATGTTATGTGTGGGGAAGTTTTATCATTCAAGAGTGAGTGAGGAGTTAAAAAGGGAGGAAGGTTCTATGATTCAAAGAAGTGGGTGGAATTAGAATATGTAGCATGAAGTAAATAAGAGGAATATAGAATAATGAAGTGCATGAATATTATTAATTGAAGATTTGGTTAAGAGTAGTCAAGGGACATGTTGAAGAGCTATGACCATTGAAAAATAAGAAAATAATAGATCATTCTAAAGAGAAATAAAAAGGAGAAAGAAAAAGTATTAAAAGGCAGCAATTAGTCTTAACAAAAGGACATATCCTTTTATAGAGTTATCTCTTTTCAAAGAGATGCAACTCTTCATTGAGATGTAAAGATATAAATAGATGTGTGTGGAATAGAAAGGAAGATCTATTAGTCAAGAGAGAAGTGTGTGGAGGATAAAATCATATACTATTGTGGATGTGTGTGAAAAGACAGCTATCAAGTTTGAAAAGGCAGCAATTATTATCTTTGAAAGGATGTATCTCTTTATATAAATATGAAGATATAACAGGGACTAAGAAATGTGTGAGAAGTGTGGAATAAATGTAATATCATACAAGAAGATTTGTGAAGGAGGGAAGTGTGTGAGACAAACATATATCATTCAAGAACAAGAAAATTTAAGAAGAAGAATATATTCAGATTTGTTTATGAATATTTAAAAAGGAGAATATATGCAGATTTGCGCTTGAAGATGTTGAGAAGGATAATATAAAGGATCATTAAAGGCTATTTGTAAAGAAGATTTTATTCTCAAGAAGACAAGATTCTATTGAAGAGGTTGGTGCCTTATATTGGAGAGGTTGGTGCCCCATATTGATGAGGTGGTGCCTCATATCAAAGAGATTGGTGTCTCTTGTTGAGTTGGTGCTCAATTGTGGGGATCGGTGTTTCTAGTGGGTTGGTGCCTACAAATTCTACAAGTGGGGATTGGTGTCTTTAGTGGGTTGGTGCCAACAAATTGTATAAGAGGGGATTGGTGTCTCCTGTAGGCCGGTGCCTACAAAGATTGTAAAAAAGATTTATATAAAAAACAATATTTTGCCATGGTTTTCTCCTGTAAGGGTTTCCACGTAAATCTCGTGTTCTACTTGTGTTGCATAATTGTTAGATCTTATGTGAATGATATTGTGCAATTGATATTGTTATTGGATGTTAGTTTAAAAAATAAAGAGTTGTCTTATACTGATTCACCCCCCTTTTCAGTATAATCGTGTGCTCATCAATAAGTTGTCGTTCTGTGTTCATTCACTAAGGTTAGAAATAAAACTCAAGTTTAAATAATGTATGTCTTATTTTCCTTCTTGTTATTGTCAATGTAAGCAAACTTCAATTCAAATGTTCATTGCTATATTAGTAGTGCTTGAAAAATGCAAATATTATGACAGTCCTTTGCTGCAAACAATCTGTATTGTAATGTTCATGTTATACTCTTCCATTTGGTAATGAACTTTAGAAGAAAAAAAAGGGGTGCACCATTACAGCTGGTTCTTGCTGGTCCATGCGACCGCACCCGTGCCAAGACTGGAAACATATCTAGAAGTGAATTTTCTATCATCAACAAAACCTGCCCAATTTGAATCTGTGTACCCAACTTGGCCTTGGATCTTTGCTTCTGTTCTACAAAATGCCAGAGTGAAGTGTTCCTTTCACATATCTAGCACCTGCTTTGCTGCAACCCATTGTTTTTCCTTTGGGGCTGTCATAAAAGAGGAAATGTAACTCACAACATAACTCAAATCAGGTCTAGTGGCTGTAAGATAGATAAGGCTACCCACTAGTTGCTTGAATGCTGACTCATTGACCAGCTTTGAGTTAGTTTTGGGTGAAAGCTTTAGCCCTTTCTCCATAGGTGTAGATGAGATTTTGCAATCTGTCATTCTAAACTTGTCTAGCAAACTTCTAGCATATTTAGATTGAGAAATAAAAATACCACCCGCTATTTGCAAAACCTCTACACCTAGGCAGTAATGTAGGAAGCTCAAATCTGTCATGTCGCTTGTAATGATGATATCATCCACATAAATGGCCAATTGGATGATGTCATTGCCTACACTTTTGACGTATAGATTTGGATTTGAAGGACTTCTCTTGAATCCTTGCTTATCCAAATACGTATCAATCTTAATGTACAATGCCCTAGGTGCCTATTTCAAGCTATAAAGAGCTTTCATCAATCTGCATACCTGATGTTCCTTTCCTGCAACTTGAAAACCTGGAGGCTAAGTCATGAACACTTCTTCCTTGAAGTCACCATTAAGAAAGGCACTTTTTACACCCATCTGATGGACTTTCCAACCAAATTGTGCTACCATGGCTAGAACTAACCAAATGGTGCTCATCTTTGTTGTAGGAGCAAGGATCTCCTCATAGTTGATAGCTTTTCTCTATGAGAACCCTTTAGCAACCAACTGTGCTTTGTATTTGTCAAGTGTACCGTCAACTTTGTACTTGACTTTGTACACCCATTTGCAGCCAATGGGGTTCTTCCTTGGTGGAAGATTCGAAAGAATCCAAGTATTATTTTCATAAGACTCTTATGTTTTGTTTCCATGATCTCTTCCCTTTCAAGTTTACCTTTTGCCTTTGCAAAATCTTGGGGCACATAAACTCCCTGAAGATTGGCCATAAGAGTGATGTTAATTGTGTTCTACTTGCTCTTGCATTTGGATGATCGACCCTTGGCCATTTCATCATCCCAAACATCACGAATGAGTTTTTCCCACCACTTAGGCCTCTTTGTAGAACCCTCTCCATCCAAATCAACATGGTCATCATGACTTGGGCTGCTTGGTACTATATCATTTAGATGGTGATCTAGGTTTTCTTGAAAAGAATCATCTGGTACTGGTAGTGGTACCTACCTAGGAGATTCCACATGTTTGGAATTATCAGAGTTCCCCCCTTCTAGTATAGGTAATGGAAGTTGGACACCCAAATCTTTAGCCTTGAAAGGCTGATCTTCAGTACTCTTCATCAATCACTACATCCCTACTGAATGTCAAGCAGTTAGTGTCCACATCAATCAGCCTGTTGAAGATAGCTAGCTTCGGTCAGATATAAATGATGATTACATTTATGCATCATCATCATTTATATCGAAATCTCCAAATCCTAAGTATATGTTTTCAATCTGCATTTGAAAAATATATATTCAGATCGAACTAAATCCAAATGCATACATATTATGTTTGATTTAAATTAAGAGGCTAATTGTTGGCTGTGTTAGACGAAGGGATTAATAACAATAGACACGTCCCATGAGCGGACGTGTCTCCACTCTGTGGAGACACGTCCGCTCATGAGACATGTCGCTCATGAAGACGTGTCTCCATGAGACGCATCTCCCTAAGTCGTGCCTCCCTATCTTGGGACGTGCCTTCCTCACCCATATTTATTGGAGATCCGATCCTCAAAACAGATAATCGAAATCAATAAATTAATCTGCTCTTGAAGGTCGAACATCTATACAGAAAATTCATGCTTAGTATTTCATAGAGACATTAAGAATAACTTGACATCAACCTCCTTATTTCTAGTTCAGATTTAAGTATATAATCTGATAGATTTGATCAAATTTAACATGGTATCAAAGCCACGTTAGGAAGATCCGATTAAAAATATCAGATTATTTAAAATCGTATTTTCTTGAAATAATAAACACATCCCATTCTTCATAATGTCAAGTGTGATCAGATTTGAGGATTGTCTTGAAGGTGCAAACAACTTTACATCATAGAAATTCAGAATCATGATGATTCTAAAAGAAAATAAGTTAGACTCATTTGTGAAAGAAAACAAGAGAGAACTAAAGGATGATCCAGAGAAAACTCAATGGATTGAGAACAATGAGAAAACCATGAAAATTTTAGTAGATGCAGTTAGGGACTGTATAGTACCTATTCTATCGAAACATGAGATTGCATACCTAATGTTTAAATCCCTTGAGAGCACCTTTGAAATAAACAACACCAGTAGGACCCTTGCTTTAAGGAGGCAACTTAACCATGTTGAAATAAACAAAGGAGAATCTATTAATGCATACTTCATGAGAATCACTGAACTAAGAGATCAACTGCCAACAATTGGATATCAAATTGATAGGAAGGAGTTAACACTAATAGCTCTAGGAGGCTCATGGGAGTCATTTGTTCAAGGAATAAGTGCGAGATCTAAACTACCTAAATTTGATAGGCTGAGAACATATTGCTTACAAGAAGAAACAAGACTCATAACCAAAGGAAACAATTAGAAACCCATAGATGAGGATATTCATGTGCTAAACACAAATTCTCATAAAAGGGGTAAGAAGAATTCTTATGGGAAAGGATCATTTAAGAGAAAGAAGAATTCTTATGGAAAAGGATCATTCAAGAAGAGGAAAGACATCTCTCAAATACAATGTTTCAGATGTGATCAATATGGACACTATGCAATGAAGTGCCTTGATAGAACAAAACAACAAGCATCCTTTGCTAAAGTTGGAAAAACAAATACAGACTATGACTGAGAAATTTGTCTTCTACTCAGCACTATCAAGTCAAGTATCAAATCAAGTCAACAAGTGGGTAATTGATAGTGGTTCATCTAGGCACATCACGGGGTTCAAAGAACACCTAGATACTATGAAAGAAGAATCTGACGAAGAAGTGACTATTGGTGATGATACTGCACATCCAGTAAGAGGGGTTGGAACTCGCACCATAAATTTGAAATCTGGCCTTTCTCTACAACTCACTAGAGTATTGTTTGTACTAGGAATAAAAAAGAACCTAATATCCATTTCTGCTCTTGAAGACAATGGATATAGGGTTACCTTTATGGATGGAGAAGTTCTGGCATGGCCAAAGAACCCAAATATAAAGAAAGCACAAACTATAGGAGTAAGAGAAGGATATCTCTACAAATTGTGCACGGATTCTAAACAAGCTCTTATTCATGAGACCTCTGATTCAAATGAAATTTGGCATCGAAGATTAGGATATCTTCATTTCCGCGCCCTACCTTCTGTAGAAAAATTAGTAATAGGATTGCTTAAACTAAAACAAATCCATGAAGGAGCATGCAGAGGGTATGCCCTAGGAAAAAATAAAAAGGGAACCTTCCAAAATAGTTTGAGTAAAACCAAAAATGTGTTAAAACTAGTACACTCTGACTTATGTGGTCCCATGTCTGTACCCTCCATGGCGGGATTCTTATATTATGTAATATTTGTAGACGACTTCTCTAGGAAGACCTGGATATATTTTCTTAAGTGTAAAGAGTCAATAGAAATCCTTAAAAGGTTTAAGGAGTTCAAAGCACTTACATAAAACTTCTCTGGGAAGAAAATCAAAATCCTAAGAACAGATAATGGGAAGGAATACACCTTAGAAATCTGTAAGGAATTTTGTGTAAATGCTAGGATTAAGAGGGAGTTTATTGTAGCCTACAACCCTCAACAAAATGGTGTTGCTGAGAGAAAAAATAGAACTATTGTAGAAGTTGCTAGAGCAATGTTGTTTGACCAAAACATTGAAACCTTATTTTGGGCAGAAGCCTCTAGGACAACTGTCTACATCCAAAATAGATGTCCCCACTCACATCTAGATAACAAGACTCCTGAAGAAGCATTTACTGTAATAAAACCTAACATAAGTCACTTAAGGATCTTTGGTTGCCCTGTCTAGATTCATGTACCTAAAGAAAAGAGATCCAAAATAGAACCTTCTGGAAAGAAAGGGGTATTTGTGGGATATAGTGAAACCTCAAAAGCGTACAAAATATACATATTCGGGCATAAACAAATTGAGCTAAGTAGAGATGTCATATTTGAGGAAGACATTGCCTTCAGAAGGGCAAAGAGTTCAAGTGAGATAGAAATTCAAGACTCCCCTAAAGTCTTAGAAGAGGAGCTTGCTCCTGAGATTCAGAGGGAGTACCTTGAAGAAATCATAAGTTAAAATCAAACAGTTCCAGAAGAGAATCCCAATGACAACACCAAGAAGAGACCACTTTGGGCTAGGAAGATGATTAAAGAAGTTGAGAATCATACAACACCCAAAGGAACTTTTAGAGAAAGTAAGAGACCCAAAAGATTCTCAAGCTATGTTGCCTTAATGAATGAGATCATTAGTTCAGAACCTACTAGTGTTACGGAAGCTTTCAAACATCAAGTGTGGAAGGATGCAATGACAGAAGTGTATTAGTCCATTTTGAAAAATGATGTATGGGATATAGTACCTGGAGCAAAAGAGAAATCTGTTGTCTCTTCCAAATGGCTCTTCAAAATCAAACATGTTGCTGATGGCAGTATAGAAAAACACAAGGCAAGTTTTGTGGCCAAAGGTTTCTCAGAAAAGGAAGGTATTGATTATGAAGAGACATTTGCACCTGTTGCTAGGTACACCTCTGTGAGAGCAGTAATAGCTATTGCAACAACTAAAGGCTGGAAGATCCATCAAATGGGTGTGAAAACTGCCTTCCTAAATGGGACCATTAAAGAAGAAGTCTATCTAGAGCAACTTGAAGGTTTTGTGATACATAAAACTGACTCACATGTATGCAGATTGAAGAAAGCTCTATATGGACTTAAACAGGCTCCCAAGGCTTGGTATGAAAGAATTGACAGCTATCTCTTGGGTCTAGGATTTTCCAAGAATGATGCAGATCCAAATATCTATTTTAAGGTAATTAAAGGTGATATGCTAATAATAATTTTATATGTTGATGACCTACTGATAACAGGAGAAGATCACCTTATTGCTCAACGTAAAAAGGACCTGACTTCAGAATTTGACATGAAAGACTTGGGCATTTTACATTACTTCCTGGGGTTAGAAGTTTGGCAGAAATCAGATGGCATCATCCTAAATCAAGGAAAGTATACTATTGATATTCTGAAGAGATTTGGGATGTTGGACTGTAGACCCATGTCTACACCTATGGAAACCAACTTACACAAATTGAAAGAAGCAGCAACAAAATCAAAATTTGCAAATCCTACTCTCTATAGACAAATAATTGGATCATTAACGTACTTGGTTAACACCAGACTTGATATTTGCTATGCAGTGAATGCCCTAAGCTAGTTCATGTGTGAGCCAAAGGAAATTCACCTTGTTGATGTGAAGCACATATTGAGATACCTTCAAGGTACTATTGGATATGGTCTTAAATACAGAAATGTCCAACTAGATTTACATGGATACTCTGATTCAGATTGGGTTGGAAGTGTAACCGATCGCAAAAGCACATCGGGATGTTGCTTCAATTTAGGATCGGCTATGATCTCTTCGATCAGCAAAAAACAATCTTTAGTGGCACAAAGCTCGACAAAAGTTGAATATATTGCAGCCTCTATGGGGGCAAGAGAAGCAGTAGGGCTCCAAAAATTGCTTCTGGGATTATTTGGTGAGCCCTTGAATCCTACTATTATCCATTATGATTATCAGAGTTGCATTGAGCTTTCAGTAAATCCAGTATTCCATGATAGATCTAAGTAAATAGAGATCCCTTAGCACTATGTGAGAGACATGGTAGAAAGGAATGTGATCCAGTTGGAGTATATTAGTACAAATGATCAAACAACAAACATTCTCACCGAGCCTCTCTGTAGAGTTAAAGTTGAACAATTCAGGAAGAAACTTGGTATGGTTGAAATGTAATTTGTTATTGAGATTTGAGATTCAAATTATTTATTTTGTACTAATGTATTTAAAAAATGTTTAATGTGTAAACTCTTTTGTCATGTGTGTGACTCCATGACTTTATGGGCCCTCTCTCCCCCTGTGTACATTATTGAAAGGTGACGATCTTTCTAATAATGAACACTTGTATTTGACATTGTAAAGTGACGACTCTACAATGATTAGATGAACTCTCATGATAGATATCATGTGACTTGATATCCGTGAATATGTCATGAAAGTATCTTGTGGACATTTTGATAGATATCATGAGACTTGATATAAATTGAAGATCATTATGATCTTTATAAGATATTCATGGTGGATATGTATATATCCATGGACATGCCACGATTTACTATGGTAGACATCATGTGAGTTGATGTTAGTGCACATACCATAATGAAGATGTGTTATGAAGAATGTCATGTGACTTGACACAGCTAGTATACCATATCTTCTGATATGACAAGTAAGGTGATATCACTTTATACTTGTTTGGAGTTATCTTCCCTAGCTAAGAGGGAGTGTTGAAGATAGATAGCTTCGGTCAGATATAAATGATGATTGCATTTATGTATCATCATCATTTATATCGAAATCTCCAAATCCTAAGTATATGTTTTCAATCTGCATTTGAAAAATATAAGAGATATATATTCAGATCGAACTAAATCCAAATGCATACATATTATGTTTGATTTATATTAAGAGGCTAATCGTCGGCTGTGTTAGATGAAGGGATTAATAACAATAGACACGTCCCATGAATGGACGTGTCTCCACAAATGAGACATGTCGCTCACGAAGACGTGTCTCCATGAGACGTGTCTCCCTAAGTCGTGCCTCCCTATCTTGGGACGTGCCTTTCTCACCCATATTTATTGGAGATCCTATCCTCAAAGCAGATAATCGAAATCAATAAATTAATTTGCTCTTGAAGGTCGAACATCTATACAGAAAATTCAGGCTTAGTATTGTTGTGACCTTTTTCACACATCACCGCATCCAAGATGGGGACCCCCTAATTTTTGCTCCATTCTGGTCTTTTGGCTTTGGTTCTCTCTGTCTCTGATCTTTTGTCCTTCCGGGGATGTCCCGTCTTTTGACCTAGATTGAATTAATGGCCAAGTCTACGAAATTAGGGTTTCCATCCTTTAGGCTGGTTTCAGGTCAAACTGAGTTATCAAGGTGAAATCCAAGTGCAGCAGCAGAGTCAGAAAGCTCAAAGCAGAGTCCCACTGAAATCCTACTGAAATCTGACAACTTACTATTTTAATAAGTACCTAATTTGAGGCTTATTCCTCAGGATTTCGGGATTCTAGCTACTTAAGCACATTCAGGCAGCTTCAGAGCATCCACACGTGAAATTTGAACGGATTTAGACAACTGGCTATTTTTAGTAGTTTAGCCTTCAGAGGCTATTTTCAAGGTTTAAACATACAATTCTTCGGTGAATGACTAGAGAATGGATCTGGGTTTTTTAAGACCTTCGCAACAGTATAACATGCAAACCGAGTCAAGGACTTTCAGAGTTCAACCTTCCAAGGCTATTTTTAGGGTTTGCATGCAGGAATTTTCAATGCATGTCCGGATATTCCATGTGGGTTTTGCGAGAGCTTCGCAATGATATGGCATGCAAGCGGAATGAGTCAGTTTTCAGGGACTTACTATTTTTAGCCAGTGCCGAAACCTTGACCAGTTTTTTGGGTTTTTCTGGGTTTTTTGGGATCCCACGGGCATTGTGACATGCAAACTCATCCGATGTCCGATGGACCACTTTCTGGACACTTACTATAAATAGCAGCTTCAGCCCAACGGTTACCTAGAACTTCATTCCAGCGAGCAGAGTGACAAATAGTTGAAATCAAGGCAATCAGGAGCAGTCGGGAGCGCATACAAGTCAGATTAGGGTTTCCCCTGCTATGTCTAAAAATAGATGAAGTAAAATGCAGAGGAGCCAAAATGAGGCACGCCACCGGGATCAACATCTTCTAGGCTACCTACTGGCAAAATTTGAGCACGATCTGAATACTTACTATTTTTAGAAAGTCACCTCATGGCTAAAAATAGCACGTCATTGCCAGAGAAAAGTGTGAACAGGTCTCTCACAGCATCAAAAGCAACTGGAACAAATTTCAAAGCAAACAGAGATACATGGACTGATCAAATTTAGGGTTTACTAAAAATAGCAAAGGCTAAAAATAGCATACCAGTATGGGTAGACGGTAAACAAGATGGCAAAATCAGTGCAAGCACGGCTCAGAACAAGATGAAATACAAAGAAACCCTAATTTCTCTGAGTTTGCTAAAAATAGAAAGCCAGGGCATAAAGGGCGTTGGAAATTTCTAAGAGGCAACTGGCATAGAAACACATGATATGCGCCAAGAAAGAATAAAAGGGCATGAAAATCCCCAAGTGCAAGATTTTCCTGAACAGGAGTCAAATGCGCCCACATGGCAAAGGCATGATGAAATTCTCTAAGTCATGAAGTTTCCCCCTCATACCCCTAGATGTGCTCAAGGAAGGTGAAAGGTCACCAAAGGCTTGGAAATATTCACTAAGGCATAAAAAATTCCTTGAAGCATTCTCAAATGCGCTTGGAAATGGAGGTTGCCTAGGCCATATGCTCCAGAGGGAGGTGAAGAGTCACCTAAGGCGTGGAATTTTCCTTCTAACACTAGCATATGCGCCTAAGGCAAGGAAGTTGCATGGGCCAAATGCGCCCAAGGGAGATGAAGAGTCACCATGGGCGGAATTTCTTCTCACATCCCAATATGCGCCCAACATGGAAGTCTACATGCTTATATGCGCCAGAGGAAGGTGAAAGGTCACCTAAGGCGTGGAATTTCCCTCTCACATGGTGAAATGCGCTCAAGAAGTTCCCCTTCCCTATGGAAAATGCGCTTAAGGTAACATGGTAACAGGGTAAAAGATGAAACGTTGAGTGGTAAAAGGGAAAAGCGCCAAGGGTAAAGGAAGTTTTCTCCTCAACATGTGAAATACGCTTGAAAGTGGAAGTCCACTATGTGAAATTCGCTCAAGGAAGGTGAAGGGTCACCATGCGCCAAGGGGGAAAGAAATACTAAGGGTGGCGTTATTTTAAAAAACTAAGGGTTGACATTTTTCCTCCTCACCATGTGAAATGCGCCCAGTGAGTGGGAACATGAGAAATGAAAATTGCTAAGTGTGAAAAGAGGGTCTAGGCGTGGAATTGCCTAAGGAATGGGATGGAAGCATGACATGCTAAATGCGCCCTTCAGAGGGTAAAATGATGAAATTTAGATTTTTTAAAATAATTCCTAAGGCATTTTCTAAAAGAGAAAATGGGTAATACGTCTAGAGGATGATGCTAGAATTCCGAAGAGAAAATTCTTCACAGAGAAATCAAGAAATTTGCCAAGGTAGAGAAACTCAAAATTGCAGGAGTGGAAGACATCCGGATGTGAAGAAGAAATAAACATTCGCGATTTTTATTATTTTAAAATAATAAAAATTAAAAGTACCCCTTCGTTCGGATACACATGAAAATGATGGATTCTGGAAAGTTTTTTCTTCTGGGTATTAAACGTTTGCAATTTAGAGGTGATTCAAATTTACTCCACGCCATGTCCATATCGTTTCGGTGGATATTTTGCCCAGTGCCTGTTTTAAATAAAGTTCCTAAGGTAAATTTGAGGAATTTCTCTAAGGCAAACAAACAAAATGAATGAGAGGCACTTTGCTAGAAGTTCAAGCTGGATAATTTTGCCAAAATGAAGGAGAGATCAAATGACTTAGCCAAACAATTCGAAGTGGTTCAACGGAGTGAGCGATTTAACATTTTAAAGAATCAAATGCAACGAGGCAGGCCTGTGCAGAAATGGTAAAATTCATAATTCTAGAAGTTTGAGATTCCGATGCCTCAGATGACAAGTGTTACGACTGGAAAAGGGGGGAAAATGAATTCGAAAATTTGCTAAGAATAGCCTCTGCAGGAATTCGACCTGGCTATAAGTTTTTGAGGTCCTCTTCATTCCTCTCACCAGTTGCTAAAGTGAAAAGTACGAATTTTTGAAGAGGTTGAAGTTGCTGAAGAGTTCGGAATTGTGAGAGAGCTGGAGGTTGCTGGAGTGCAAATTTGCATAAGTTGAAGTTGCTGAAGAAGTACGACTTAGCTTGCTGAGACTACATTTGCTGAAGAGGTGCGAATTTCCCAGTTGCCAGTTGCTCCAGTTACTGAGAAGGTACGACTTGGTGAAGAAGTTTTATCCGACTGCTGAGATAAACGAGGTTAAGTCTGGACCCTTTTTTGAAGTTGCTGATAAATCTGAAGTTGAAAGGGCCGCAGTTGTTGAGAAGTACGAATTTAAGAAGAAACTTCACAAGGTTGCTGAAAACGCATTTAGGAGAAGTCTCAAGTTGCTGAAGTACATTTTAGAAGAGAAATACGAGTTTGAGAGAGGTCTCAAGAGCTGCTGCAAATACCAAAATTTCATAGCTGAAGTGAACAAGACAGTTTAGGTTTGCAGTTGGAAATGGCAGAAGTGTTGCAACCTTTTTTTATTTAAAAATCTGCTGACACCCTCAATGATGGTTATTTTATTATTTTAAATCTTGTTTTCTAACTCTCTTGCCTTTTTGTAGAATGGCTGAATCAAGCAAAAGAGTTGCAGGCAAAAACAACCACACCGAGTCCAGACAGGCGTCGATCAAGAAACTGAGCAAGTCATTCTTGCCAGAGTCAAAATTTTCATCAAAGCTCGGCAGGCTAGCTAACACGAACTTAGGCTCATTCAACCTGGAGGCATTCAAAAGAAGGATAATGGGGACTGGAGGCCATCACCCATTAGTGACTTCGCACAGTATTGTCAGAAGTGGACTGTATGCAGCTGCCAACTTTCCGCCAGCTGTCCGGTGCCCAGAACTCATCATGGAATGCGCCCACCATTACAATATGGAGCAAAGAACGATCACTTCGCCAGATGGCAAGGTATTGGCCAACTTGACACCTAAAGCAATTAGAGAGGCATTCGGGATTCCAGTCCATGAGAAGATGATCTACAAGACAAAGGAAAGAGCTGGAAAGATGTACTCATCCACCACAGACCGGTGTGCTGATTTGATAAATACCAGGTGGATGATTAAACTCAAGCCAACTCGCACAAAATTGCCCAAGCAGATAGTCTCGGAGGATTTGAGGCAGGAGTTTGGTGATCTGATCATGATGTTAAGCAAAGTTGGAGGATGCCCCCAAGCGTTCATCTTTGAACCTTGGATGTTTTATTTTGTCAACTTGGTGTTAGAGGGAAAGGATTACATGGATTGGGCACTGATGATTAGTGATAGCATACATGAGCAGCTCCATGGCGTGAGGAGAACAAAGACATTTTATATAAAAAAAGTACAATAAAAAGTATAATGTACCAAGATGGTGCTACCTTGTCTATATGCTGGCTCGCATGACGAGATACAAGGGGATCTTTTACAAGGAACCAATCGGTTGCGGTTCCCATCTGTTTAAAATATATGAGGCTTGTCCACAGTTGCACTTGACAAGCACAACTAATTACAAGAGGGTCAATGATGCCTTTACTATGCACATAACGAGGACCCTGCAGCAAAGAACCCATCACAGAATATCAAGGGAGGCACAAGAGATGATCGAGAAATTCGGATGTTGGTTTATCCAATTTCCAAAATTCACCTACATAAGGCTGCAAGGATTTTCCTCCTATGCATACAGATTGCCTCGGTATCCCACAAACAGGATAGTGATGCTGGAAGTATCTAGGCAACTGATTGCCTATGATAAGATTCAGAAGAAGAAGAAGAAAGGTGGACTTGGATTCCCAATTACCATGGGGAATTCAGATGAAATCTTCCCATCGCTGCAAGTAGCAAGAGAGGCAGAAGCGGAGCTCCAATTCTTTCACCTTTCCTATCACACCAGCAGGCAGTACTACGATCCCCACCGAAACATTAGATGGATATTGACAAAAGAGTTCAGGCACAAGGTGCAGATTGAGGACTTCTGGGCAAGTGCAGTGGATGAGATCGAAGTCAGAAAGAGAATGTTCTCTCGGATACCGTCGGTGATGGTCAGAGAGTGCGAGATTGTCCCAGTACCGGATCAGATTGAGGAAGACATAAACGTTGTACAGGCTAACTACGAGACAGTAAGAGATACGCCTCTGCCACTCCCAGATTGGTCCGAACCAGAGATCACTGACTTGGATACACTTTGTATCCCAGTCTTGACATTTACATAGAGTTGGATAGAGAGGCATGCCAGCCGACTTAAGGGAAGGTCAATTACCCTCACGTACAATTTGATGGGAGACAACAAATTACCGACAACTAATCAGAGGAGACAGAGTAATCCAACTCCAGAGCCTAGAAGAAAGGAGCCAGTTTGACCTGAGCCTGTGGTAGTTGAGGAGTCCATGCATACGCCATCTCGGGCACATTCTCCAAGCTTATAGGAGGTGTCATTGTTTGTTGATCAGAGGGAGAGATTGGATGTAGAGCAGACGGTGCGAGTGGAGAGTCAGCCACCTCGTAGAGAATCAGTGGGCCAGAGCATCAACATGCCCCGAGAAGATAACCCACAAGCAAATCAGCAAGAGACAGATGAGGGGACGGCCACTGATACTCAGTTTCAGTAGGAAATTGAGGCAGCTCTCGAGGGCGATGCTACTTCAGATCAGGATGCCCAGAGCTCAGGAGACACTGAGCCTATAGATGACGGTGAGCCTCGTCAGAACGATGACAGAGGAGAGGTTCACGAGGTAGAGGTCGAGGTGGAGCAGCTTTTTATTATACCAGATGTGCGGCAGGAGGTGCCAGAATGGCTAAGGGATAGGATGAGGCGTGATCCTATAGATGAGACAGATTCCGCGGTCGAGATGGAGGAATTATTGCAAAAAATCAGTGCACCTCCAGCGAAGAAGAAGGCCAGGAAGTTCTCTAAAATATCCACGGATGAGGATGGATCCCGAATTTTGCATATGGCAGTACCTCGGATAGAGTGTGATAGAGATGAGGCCGTTCCAGAAAACTATGTGATCACAACCATGGAACTTGGCCACCCTACTGGAGCACAAGTAGTAGAGGAGTGCGATAATTCCTATCAAGCACTCAAGGATAAATTGTCCTATGTTGAGGGCAAATACAAAAAGTTGAAGGTAGAGCACAAGACACTGATTGGCTACGTGCAACACTTGTCCCATCCTTGTGGGCAAGAGAATCCGACAATTGAGCTTCCAACTGAATTTTCCAAGGAGTCAATTAGTGGGTTAGAGGATCTGAAGAGAATGGCACAGCAGGCAGACAAGTGGGTTGCCAGTGTGCGTATAGAAACAAGAAAGTTCATGGAGGATCTTGCACATGCCTATGCGCAAGCTTCCGATATTATGGCTAGGGTGGAGGCAGTTAACCATGATTGGGGTGAGACTTGCATCTATCAGACGAAAGTTGTTCTTCGTTTAGGGGCTTTGATGAGCATACCTCAACACACTTTGGTTGAGGGAGGTGTTATTCAGCAGGGGGATAGATACGACTTCGCCAGATGGTACTCTTCAGTAGTCATAGGTCGGGGATTCTACGATGCATCACAGACAGATTCTGTCAGGGTCAGAAAGGCCATGACGAATATCTTAGATGGAATGCTCAACACGTTGGAGGCAATCTTTGCCAGGAGGTTGACTTTTGAAGAGGTAACTGCAGATGGTTTGAAGAGCAGATTAACGCCATTCTTTTCTGAGGTGAAAACCTTCACGCAGGATGATTTCGAGAACACTGCTACGTTCTCTAGTATCATACAGAACACCCAGGACGCCCTTGTTGCCTGGAAGAAATCATGTGCCCGACATGGGCAAACAATTACAGTTTTAGAGTTTCAGTTGGATCACATTCCTCCCATTTCAGATCAGGAAATTGAGGCAGTACTGGACAGATTCATCAGATTTGCAGCCAGCGAGAAGGAGAAGGGAAACACCCTTCTAGACGATGACCTCTTGGAGGGAGACGACGTGCATTGATGGCAGCTAGTGGTTCGTGACGAGGAGTGGAGAATCTTCAACACATTCATTGCCCCACTCCTCTTAGTGGCGGTTTTTAGGGCAGAAACCCTAATTAGGGCATGGGTGGCTCAATCTGAGCCCTTTATTGTAATCAGATCTGAACCGTCCACTGGACTGGGCCTATTATAAAAGGGGCATCCCCCCTCATTTGTAAATATTAGAATTAGAATCAGAGATAGATCAGAGCTAGACATAAATTAGAGATAGGAGTAAAGCTAGGAGTTAGCTTAGTTCGAAAAGGAAAGGAAGCTTTCTCTTTGAAAGTTTTGTAAGAAGTTGTTGTGAAAACTCTCATAATATAAAGATTTATCATTGCTTGGTGGTTCTATCTTCTATTGTGAGTAGCTAGCAAGACTTGTTCGTCTTTCCAATTCAAGTAGAGTAGAGTAAGGTAGATTTTGTTTTCATGCAAGTAGTGTTAATTGTGGGATGCGACGTTGGTTTGAGCATATCTCCCTATTGCCATAACACTAGCGAGCTTACTGACGGTAAGTCTGCCCTGCGTGGTCAACTGAAATTTCAGCACCTAACTTCGGTTGTGATTATGTGTCCACTTGCTTCGTTGTGAAGAGGTGTACATGCTGAATCTGAATTTGAATATCTTATCCATCCTTTGAAGATTGCATCAGCTTTGTCAGAGTTGTTTGAAGGGGAGACGAAACAAAATTTGGTTTGGAGATTGTTGAAGCTAGTCTTTGCCTTCCACCCTTAGAGTTAGATTGTAGGATTCCTTTAAATTCAGTATTTCCCGGTCCGTTCAAATACCAGAGCATCATAGTAAAAACCTTTCATTTGCTTGAGCCAATAAAATCGAACAATTACGTAAGTCCCCTTGGAATACCCAGCACATTCACATCAACCAACTGAGTCTATTCGCATTAAAGGAACCTTGGAGTTGAACGCATGAACTTTCACGCAATCTTAGCATGCGGAATACTTTGATCAAGAGAGAATAGAGTGACCGTTGGACATTTTATTCTGTGCTGGCGTTGTCATAAAACACATGTCAACAAGTATTTCATAGACATTAAGAATAACTTGACATCAACCTCCTTATTTCTAGTTCAGATTTAAGTATATAATTTGATAGATTTGATCAAATTTAACACTGCCTATAGGCTTTATGGTTGTCATTGTACCATGTAATCATTAATTTTTGACTCGTTGAGTCCAATTTGGTTCTCTTCGCATCTAGAATCCAAACGTGTGTAGTAGAACCAAAAATCTTTAGATGGTTTACCTTTGGTTTCCTCCTAGACGATGCTTCCTTTCGGGTCTTCTCCTTCATTGCCTGTATCGAAGGCCTATTGAGAAGATAAATTGCAGTGTAAATTGCCTCTACCCAAAACTTCTTGGAAACACTCCTATTTTCCAACATACATCGGGCCATCTTCGTAAAAGTACAGTTCCTTCTCTCAACCACTCCATTCTGTTGTGGAGTTTAGGGTGTTGTGAACTGGCGTTTAATATTGTGTTTAGCACAAAAACAGGTGAATTTGTTTGAACATAATTTACCTCAGTTATCAGATCAAAGATTGATTATTGAACAACTAGACTCTTTTTTACTAATGCTTTGAAGTTTTGAAATTCCTTAAACACATTTGATTTTGCATTTAAGAAAAACACCCACATTTTCCTACTGAAATTATCTACAAACAAGAGAAAATACTTGGCACTAGTGGGTGATTCCGTATTCATTGGTCCACAAACATCTACATGAACCAGCTGTAGAGCTCTTCATGCTCTCTAGGCCTATCCATCTAGAAAGGGAGTTCTTTGTTGCTTCCTTGTTTGACAAGCTCCATAAATATCTTGTATCTTCTGTTGTATTTTTGGTAAACCTTCTACCTGTTGTGACCTTTTCACACATCGCCCCATTCAAAGGGGGACCCCCAATTTTTGCTCCATTCTGGTCTTTTGGCTTTCGTTTTCCCTCTCTCTCTCTCTCTGATCTTTTGTCCTTCCGGGGATGTCCCCGTTCTTTGAGCTAATTTGAAATTTTGGTTAAGACTGAAGTGAATCTGTGAAGTTAGGGTTTTGTTCTTTAGGCTGGATTGAGATTAAATCAAGTTGGTAAATTAACATCTGAGCTTAACATTGTTGTCAGAAGGCTTCCAGCAGGTTCCCATTGGGTTTTCATTGAAATCAAACAACTTACTATTTTTAGTAAGTGCCTAAAACGAGGTCTTTTCCTCAGGATTTCGGGATTCTAATTACTTCAACACATTCAGGCAGCTTCAGAGCATCCACACGTGAAATTTGAACAGATTCAGACAACTGGCTATTTTTAGCAGTTCAGCCTTTGGAGGCTATTTTCAGGGCTTAAACATACAATTCTCCAATGCATGAATGGAGAATGGATCTGGGTTTTTCAAGACCTTCACAACAGTATAACATGCAAACTAATACAAAGACTTTCAGAGTACAACCTTCAGAGGCTATTTTTAGGGTTTGCATGCAGGAATTTTCAATGCATATCCGGATATTCCATGTGGGTTTTGCGGGGGCTTCGCGGTGATATGACATGCAAACGAAATGAGTCAGTTTTAAGGGACTTACTACTTTTAGCCAGTGCCAGAACGTTGACCAGTTTTCTGGGTTTTTCTGGGTTTTTTGAGATCCCACAAGCACTGTGACATGCAAGCTCATTCGACATCAGATTGGTCACCTTTCAGGCATTTACTATTTTTAGCAGGTTCGCTCCGGCAGCAACCCGACACTCCAGTTCAACAAGCAGAGTAGTATGTAGTAGAAATCAAGTCAAACGGAGACCATTCGAGGCACATGCAAGTCAGATTAGGGTTTCCAGCTTCGGGGCCTAGAAAGTAGGGTAAAAAGCCAGAATTTCAAAAAACGAAGATATCCCATCACGATTAGCATCCTTCTGGCAATCTACTGGTGAAATTTGGGCGTAATCCGAGCACTTACTATTTATAGTAAGTCGTCTCTAGAGCAGGGCTATAAATAGCAGGTCAGCATGAGGGGCAGATGTCAACAGGTTCATCAAACTACAAGGACCACGTGGTGAAAATTTCAAGCCACACGGAGCTGTGAAAGTTGGAAAATCAAGGGGTTTACTAAAAATAGTAGGGTGGCTAAAAATAGCAAATGATCTCAGGCAATAGGTATGAGAAAGGTAGCAAGGTCACAGAGGCATAATCACGCCAGCTCCAGTTTCAAAAAAGGTTTCTAAGGCGTGGGTTTCCTTCACCACCCTTGAAATGCACCCAGCAAGGGAGTTTGCTGATAAAATTTCTAAGGCAATCAAATTTCCTTCACCTCATAGGAAATGCGCCCATCAAGGAGGTTTGCTGATTTGAAAAAGTTGCTAAGGCATTTGAAATTTCTTCACACCACCTCATATGCGCCCAAGACTCCACCAAATTCCTTCTCCACATGCCAAATGCGCCCACATGTGGAAGTCAACTAGGCTAAATGCGCCCAAGGGTTGAAGAAATTCCCTCTCCCATGCTATTTGCGCCCTCAAGGGTTGGAAATGGAAGTTGCACACATGAAATGCGCCCTCACTTGTAGATGTTCCCTCACATACATGAAAATGCGCCCAAGCAAGGAATGAAGGCGTGGAAATTTTCTAAGTCACAAAATGGAAGCTTGCATGTGGAAATGCGCCCAAGACATTAAAGGTTCCTCCTTCACATAGCAAATGCGCCCTCATGGGAGATATTTATAAGAAAAATTTCTAAGTGAGAAAGGAAGTTAACTAGGCTAAATGCACCCAAGAATGGAAGTCTACATGGTGAAATGCGCCCTCAAGCCCACATGTGGAAGAAGCATAGATAAAACACGCCAAGGTGGAGAAGGCAAGAAGAAAAATTCCTAAGGCAAGGAGATCCCCTCATGGGCACAAATGCACCTTCACATGGAAGTGGTATAGGTAAAATGCGCCTAAGGTATGAGCAAAATGTTGAAAATATTCTAAGTGTGAGATTCCTCCTCCACCTAGGAAATGCGCCCAAGCCTAGAAGAGAAAAATGCTAAGGCATGAAGAGTTCAAGTAGGCACATGAATATGCGCCCAAGGGAGATATATGACAAGGAAGCCTAGGCATGGAAGAATAAAGTGAAAATAAATGCATGGGGTGAAATGCCCTTCATGGGTGATTTGAAATTAAAATTTGTCTAAAGGCATTTTGCAAGGTAAAATAAAAATTCTCTAAAGCAGAGATGAAGTTGGAAATTCCCTCATGACACATGAAATGTGCCGGGGACAACGAAGAAATTTCCCAGGAAAATCAAGGGCAACGACAAAGCAAGAAATTGAAGACTGCAGATGTTGAAGACGTCCAGAACAAAAAATGGAATCAACCTTAGCAATTTTTATTATTTTTCTCAAAATAATAAAATTAAACTTACCCCTTCGTCTGGATACACATGGAAACGATGATTTTTGAGGGGAAATTTCTTCTGGGTATTGAACATTTTCCATTGGGAGATGATTTAAAATTGTTCCACACCTTGCTCGCGTTGTTTTGACAGAGATTTTAGCCTGGCGCCTGTTGATGAATCTCCTAGGCGAAAAAAAATTCTCTAGGGAAAAAATAAAAGAAATGTTTTTACAGATGCCTCGGCCGGTGAAGTCAAAATAAGCGCCTGGATTACAGTGAATGAAATTTATAAAGCAAACAAGATTGTCTAAGGGAAAATGAAACTACAAGAGGTCAAGCACACTCACAGAGATGAAATTTGTCTAAGGCATGGAGGGATTTGTAGATGAAATAAAGCTCAAATATCAGGCATTCAAGTACGTCCTCAAGATGAAGTATTTTCTAAGACAAACTCCAACCACAAGGTGGTGGATGCGCCCTTGAAAAAGACCTCATGAAATGAACATCATGCACCCAGTTGCTGAGAAGTTATGAAAATTTGCTGGAAGTGATGAATTCTATCAGATCCAAGGATCAATCAATCAGAACGTGAAAACTGGGTAAGTGAAGAGATTTTATCTTATAAATGTTCTGATGTTCTTCTTTTGTTTTGCAGGATGAACGTCGAGGCCAAGGCATGAGGACTTGAGGTGATGAAGCTGGACAACGTTACAACTCTGAAAAAGGAAATGGTGGTGAAGATCTGGCTAAGGCACTAAGAACGTGGTGCAAAAAGGGGCTAAATACGCCCAATGCAGTGAGCTGAAGAAGTGTGAAAGTTGCAAGAGGAAGTGCGTCTAGGAGTCAAAGCAACAGGAGGGTTGAATGTCAAATCCTTGCAAATTTTATTATCTGCGGAGACGATCTTAGAGACTCTTTTACTCTCCTCCTAGCGCAACAGAATTGGCAGGTAGAACAGTGGGAACGTGTTTTTGGACGGAATCTGTTGCTGATGGTGGGCATTAATTGCTCATAGTGGTTCTTGTAGAGGAGTGGATAATATTCTGTGCATTCATTGCCCCACTTTTCTTTGTGGCGGTTTTTAGGGCAAAAACCCTAATTAGGGCATGCGTGGCTCAATCTGAGCCCTTCATTGTAATTGAATCTGAACCGTCCACTGAGATGTGCTTATTATAAAAGGGGCATCCCCCCTTCATTTTTAACTAAGTAGATGTTAGATCAGAGAATATAGAAGATAGAAATTAGAATAGAAGTAGCATAGCATAGATTGCATAGTCTAGATTGAAGAGGAAAGAAAGTTTTCCCATTGAGGACTTTGTAAGAAGTTGTTGTGAACACTCTCATAATATTAAGATTTATCATTGTTTGGTGGTTCTATCTTCTATTGTGAGTAGCTAGCAAGGCTTGTTTGTCTTTCCAATTCAAGTAGATAGAGTAGAGTAGACTTTATTTTATGCAAGTAGTTGTTAGTTGTGGAGTGTGGTGTTGTGGTTTAAGCATATCTTCTTTCATCCATACCACTAGCGGGCTTGCTAATGGTAAGTTCGCCTTGTGTGGTCAACTAGAATATCAGTACCTAACTTCGGTTGTGATTCGTGTGTTCACTTGCATCATTGTGACAGAGTGCACATGTTGAATCACAATTTGAACATCCTACTCATCCTTTGAAGATTGCACCAACTTTGTCAGAGTTGTCCGAAGGGAGACGAAGCAAAGTCTGGTTCGAAGATTGTTTAAGCCAATCCTCGTCCTCCACCCTTTAGGAGTAGATGGTAGCATCTCTTATCCTTATATCCTTTTACATTCAGCATTATCCGGTTAGTTTAAGAACCTGAGCTTCATTGACAAATCTCCCGAAATTTGAGAATCATTTTCTTCTGAATGAGCAAATCACGTAAGTCCCCTTGGAATACCTAGCATATTCACATCAACCAACTGAGTCTATTCGCAATAAAAGGAACCTTGGAGTTGAACGCATGAACTTTCACGCAATCTTAGCATGCGGAATACTTTGATCAAGAGGGAATAGAGTGACCGTTGGACATTTTATTCTGTGTTGGTGTTGTCCTAAAAACACGTCAACACTACCATATTCTCTCAATCTAACTAAGAAAGATAAGATAGTTTGAGATGCCCATAACACTTATGCCATAGTGTAGTGATATCTGATGGACTCTTGGCTGCCAATGGACGTTCTTGAACTTCTCTAGTACCAACCAGCCGATACAACCCATGATCTTCTATGCCAACTGTGATGGTTTGCTTGGAATCCTTGTCTACAATATAACACTTGTGCTAAAAATGACATCCAGCTTGGGACAGTGGCACATAATCTGAACGACTAAAAAAATTGCGCTCCATGCCTTGAATATTGCGTGCATTGAGTAAAATAAGATTTTTACCTCAAGAGGTTATCTGAACAGTGCCTTTGCCAATAATTGTATACTCACCACCACCAGATTTCACTAAATTTGAGGAAGCCGTAGACTTAGTGAACCAATCCTCCTTTTGTGTAAAATGTCAAGATTCTCCAAAACTAATGTACCATAGAAGACTTTTCTTGATTTGTTGGTTGTTTGGCCATAAAATCATAGAAGGCTGACTTTTTCTACTTAGAATGCTCTGCGACATGAGCTTTTTTTTGAAACCCTTCCTGGTTAGATTTTTGTTTAGCCAACCTCTTTTTCCAGTGCTTTTTCAGGTGGCCAAGTTTACCACAATAATGACATGCGATAGTCTTCAGATTCTTTGAAGTATCATCAGAAATCCCTTGAATTTTCTTCTAAGACCACTCGCCTTTGCCCTTGTCCTTGGCTGCAAAGGCTTATTCCACACTCAGTGAATCACTGCTTCTACCAAATTGCTTCTTCCATCTGTCCTGTTGCAAGAGTTTGTTGAACAAATTGTTGAACTTCAGGTCAACATTGGTAGATGTGATGTTGAGTGTTTCTATGAAATTCTCATATGATCATGGTAAGCTTTTCGGTGTGATAACCAGCATGTCTTCCTCTTCCATCTTGTGACTTATGGCTTGCAATTGACCGTGAATGCCTTTGATCTTCGTCAAATGATCTTGCAAAGACATTTTCTTGTCCATCATGATGGAGAAAACCATATTCTTTAGGAAGAAGGCCCTACCTTTATTTAACGTCTCGTGTAGATATTGCAGGTGAGTCCAAATCTCCTTAGAGGTTTTTCCTAATGAACCTCCAAAAGCATTTCATCTGTTACTGATAATTTAATGAGCATAACTACTTCACGATGACACTCATCAAAATTTTCTTGGTTGCTACCTGCAACTGTTGGATGGGTGTATGTACCGAGGACAATTTGATTGAGGCACCTGTACTTGAAGATTGTGAGCATTTTCTATTTCCAAGTGTTATAATTTTTTCCAATGAACTGTTGCCTACCTTCCAACATGGTGTTGGGTAACAAAGCCATCCCTCCTACAATACGAAATCATGGAAAAGGAAGTAACTCGTTGCTTTTGAAAGAAGACCACTAAAATTTTTAGGAAAAAAAAATTCAAAACTCGAGCAAGAATTAGCACCCTCGATTTTATTAAAAAGTTGTCAAAAATTTGCAACTAAATTTTGGAAATTTTTGAAATTGCAGATGAGACCCTCGATGGTATTTGAATTTTTTGCTAAAAAATATCACTATGATATTTTAATTAAAAATCTCAAAAAAATTTGTTGTATTGCGCTAAAAACCCTAGGAATGTTTTTTGTATCCACAGTTAACAAAATTGCCAAAATTGCTAGAAAAGCCTATCATGGAGGTTTGCAATTGCAAAAATCCTCACGATTTCTTTTTTAAAAAAGTTGCCTAAAACCTTTAAAATACTGTGTTGTGACTAAAACCATGCTGAAAATGACATGATTAGCTGTTAAAAAGTTGCCGCAATTTTTTAGAACGAACCTGCGATTTTTTTTTTCATTTTGATGATGACGCAATTTTGAGTTAAAAAAGCCCATGAATTTTGTAAAAAAATCCACAAAAAAACCTTGAAGAAAAATCCATCCATATGGAATCCTCTTGGTATGTTCTTTTGTGTCACATGTGTGCAATTCGTCACTGCCACAACAATGAGTACGCGATTATACTGAGAGGGGAGGGGGGAAATCAGTATAATACAAACTTTTACTTGTCAAACTCAATCAATAACATCAACTACACATATGCAAGATCTAGCAATTAAGAACAAAATGAGAACACACAATTTCTGTGGAAACCCTTTCGGGAAAAAACCATTACAAAATATTGCTTATATATTATAGATTGATCTTCTTTTTCTTCTTGTAGGCTCCAACTTACTAAAGACTCCAATCTCCATTTGACAGAATTATAGGCACCAACTTATTGGAGGCTCCAACCCTGTAAGAACACTAGTTCTCCCCAAACTGAAAGTCTGTGCTTTTGAAGAAGGTTTTCTGTTTTTTTTTGTGTGTTTTTGGTTTTATGCTTTTTTTTGTGTTTTGATATAGAGATGCAATAATGACAAATGCAATATAAAGATGCTCAATGAGAGAATATATAAAAAGAAACTACTGAATGAATATGCTGCAAAGAGATATCTTTCTTTGATTATTTTCAAAAGACTTCTACATTCAAAAGCATACCTGGAAAGCAAAGAAGTAAACGCTATTGAATTCTGGAAATTACCGGCAGCCAGCTGAAAGACTCCTTGCAAGGTATGATCTGCCTCCAATATTTATTTCTCCACCTCCAAATCTGTCCCAACTGCTTAAAGGGAGATAGATGCTAACCATGGAGGAAGAAAGAGCCAAAAGGGAAAGGCATTTTGACCTAGAAGGAACACGCCAAGCATAAATGAGGGTACGACTGGTAAAAATCAGATTGTACGGCCCTTGGGAAAAGTGCCCTTTGAAAGATGGCTGCGGCTAAATGAACTCAGTCCTTCACACCAAAAAAATCAACTTCAAACCCCTGCTGGTATCTCTCGAATAAGCTCTAGTTCGACCTCTGTATGAAGCCAAATCACATTAGCAATCTCCAGCTGATGTTGCACAACCTCAGAAAGCGAAACAAAGAAGAATGCACGTTCTCCAATGCCTGAAAAGCTTTGGAAATGTAGAAACCCTTGGTTCTCTCCTACAACGCCAAAGAACTCATAAAAGACAATTATCAAATGCTCAAAAATGGCTCAACCTCTTTTGCCTTTTTCTTATATATTTCTCTAAAAAGTTCGATTCCCCCAATTTGCCTTTTTGAATCATTTAAAATAATATAAGATTCGCACTTTAGCTTAATTAAATATTCTCCTTGAAGGGGGCACCCGATTTAATAATCATTAATGGCCCCCTTTTTATGTCTCCATGACCCCATTAGATATAAAGTGCAATTATAACTTGATAATATGATTTTATAATTTTAATTATTATTAAAGTCACCTTTAATAATAATTAAATGTTATAACTTGCGCAACACAGGTTATTTCACCAAGCCAACTGAAATTTGAGATCAACACTGCAATCACATCACATCCAGGTACCCTACTATAAATAGTAACACCGGTCTCCCACTGGCTGAATGACTTACTATAAATAGTAAGTATACAAACTGAGCCCCCGAATCCTCTGCAAAGGCCAAACCTGAACTCAATAAAGCTTTGGAGAAGGATAATGTCATCAACTGACAAAGTATTTGCCTCAAAAGACCCTCTATCCAAACTCATTAGCCTACGAGGGTCAAACTGATAGGCTAATCCCACTGATAATTGATGTCTAGCTAGAACGGGGCATTAAGGTTTTCCCTCCGTAAAATTGCTTGTCCCAAAGCAATCTCAACTCCAGATGCTGCAAAATATCCTTGCTCTCCCATGTAGCATCCTCTATTGGCAAGTCCCTCCACTTAATCAAATATTCCCTGATGACCCATCTCCGCAGTCGATGCTCTCTGGAATCTATGGTGTCTTTAGGTACTAAAATCAATTTCCCCTCATCATCCAGGGGTGGTAAAGCTGAAGAGGGAACGATGCGATGTCCTAATGCTTTCTTGAGGTGTGAAACATGAAATACATTGTGTACCCTGCTATTTGTCGATAGGTCCAACTCATAAGCCACATCGCCTACCCGCTTGATAATCCTAAAGGGACCATAGTATTGTGGCTTTAGTTTCTCTGCACCACACTTCCTAAGAGTGGACTGGCGGTAGGGCTGCAACATCAGATACACCTCCCCTACCTCAAAATAATGCTCAACTCTCTTCAGATCTGCATATTGCTTTTGCTGATTCTGGGCCTTCTGAATGTTCTCTCGAAGAACTCTCATGATATCCTGGTTCTCCTGCAAAAAATCCCCAGCACTAGGCACTCTATTATCACTCAGCAATAAATCAAGAAAGCTAGGCGCATCATGTTAGTGTTTCTTAGATCAGATTAAACAATGAAAGCACTTAATATAATTGCAACACATAAGACAATGAACACACAAAAATACCCTGGGAAAACCCTCCTCTTGAGGGAGAAAAACCCAGCAATTGAATCTCTTATATAAAGTAGAACAATGGCAGAAATCTGCTTACAACTCAGGCCCAGCAATGGCCAACAATGAATACAATGAGGTCGCACCTCTCCAAGATGCACAAGATACAAATGAATATGTTCTTCCTTGAAATCGGATCTGCTGCTATGAAGTGCGAATTCTGCTCTTAAGGAAATGCGAACTTTCTTGAATAATGAATGTGTTACAATGACAAATATGACCTTGTATTTATACAAGTGTGGCGCCTCTTCAAGATAGGTCGGCCCACATAAAAGAACCATAATAAATATCAATTATAATAAGGTCGGCCCAAGTAAAGACTAAAGCATGCGAACCATAAAGGGTCGGCCCTTTGCATTTATTAAATATTGTAATCATGAATTAAATAGCCGAAGGCTACTCATTTAATTCATGTGCTTCTTCTTGTAATTTGTGCGAAGGAAGTGCAAACCATAGCTGCTATAACATCAACACATCATACCCATACAGTGCCATAAACGGTGTCATCTGAATCAACAAATGGTGAGTGGTGTTATAATAGTACTCACAGAGATGAATCCACTTCACCCAAGCCTTTTCCTTCCCCGCTATATAGTTCTTGAGATATCCCTCCACCCATTTATTTACAATCTTCATCTGGCCATTTGTCTGCAGGTGGTAGCTATTGCTCGGAGTAAGCTTGGTCCCACTGTTGACGTGCTTTTTATGACAGCGCCAGCACAGAATAAAGTTGTCCAACGGTTACTCTATTCTCTCTTGATCAAGGTGTCCCACATGCTAAGATTGCTTGAAAGTTCATGTGTTCAACTCCAAGGTTCCTTTTAGTGCGAATAGACTCAGTTGATTGATGTGTATATGCTGGTTATTTCAAGGGGACTTACGTGAGTTGCTCATTCAGAAGAAAGGATTCTCAAATTTCAGGAGATTTGTCGATGACGCTCGGGTTCCTAAACTAACCGAATAATGCTGAAAGTAAAAGGATGTGAAGATGGAGATTCTAACATCTATTCTAAATGTGGAACGCGAAGATCAATTCTTGCAACTTCAAACCAAGCTCTGCTTTGCCTCACTTCGGACAGCTTCCGCAGAACCAGTGCAATCTTCAAAGGGATGACAAGAGATATTCAAACTACAATTCACCATGTAGAGACCGTCACAACGACGCATATCAACACATAAACCGTAATCGAAGTTAAGTTCATAATGTTCCAGTTGACCACGCAAGGCGAACCCACCATCAGTGAGCCCGCTAGTGGTATGGATAAGCGAAGCTTGCTCAAATTAAACACCACATTCCACAACTACCGACTACTTGCATAAAATAAAGTCTATTCTACTCTATCAATCTTGAATTGGAAAGACGAAATGGCCTTGCTAGCTACTCATAACAAAGAAGAAATCACCAAGCAATGAAACTCTTTGTATTATGAAAAGTGTTCACAACAACCTTTTACAAAACTTTCAAAGGAAAGTTTTCTTCCCTCCTCAATCTAAAGCTAACTTCTAAGCTCTACTCTCTAACTCTGATTCAACTCTTGATCTAATGTCTAATTCTAATCCTCTTACAAATGAGGGGGGATGCCCCTTTTATAGTTGGCCCAGTCCAACGGACGGCTTAGATTGAAATACAATGAAGGGCTCAGATTGAGCCACATATGCCCTAATTAGGGTTTTGCCCTAAAAACCGCCATTGAGAGGAGTGGGGCAATAAATGCACAAAAGATTCTCCACTCCCCACTACGAGCAATTAATGCCCACTATCTTCTTCTAGAAGATCCTCGTCCAGAAATGCGTTCCCACTGTTCTGCCTGCCAATTCCGTTGCGTTAGGAGGAGAGTAAAAGAATCTCTAAGATCGTCTCCGCAGATAATAAAATTTGAAAGGATTTGTCGTTCAGCCCTCCTGTTGCTTTGACTCCTGGACGCCCTTCTTCTTTGCGACTTTCATATTTATCTAGCCCACTGCCTTGGGCGCATTTGCCTCTTTTGCATCACGTTCTTAGTGCCTTAGACAAATCTTCACTTTCGTTTCCAAAGTTGCAACGTTGTCTAGCTTCATCAAGTCCTCATGCCTTGGCTTCAACGTTCATCCTGCAAAACAAAAGAAGAGTATCAGAACACTTTATAATCTAAATTCACTTTACTTACCTTATTTCCATGTTCTGACCGCTTGATCTCCGAATCTTGATAGAATTCATCACTTTTCTAGCAAACTTTCATCATGGGCGTATCCACCACCTTGCCTGGAGTTTGTGCCTTAGAAGATATTTCATCTTGGGGGGTGCATTTGAACGCTTGATGTTCGAGCTTCAGTTCATTTTCAAATTCCTTCATGCCTTAGACAAATTTCTTCCCCGTGAGTGTATTTGACCCCTTGAGATTTATTTTACCATGCCTTAGAAAATTTATCCCTCTGGGCCTTAGGAAATTTGCCAAACGGGTGCCAGGCAGAAATCCTTGTCGAAACAACACGAACAAGGTGTGGAAGAACCTTAAATCATCTCCCAGTGGGAAATGTTCAATACCCAGAAGAAAATTCCCCTCAGAAATCATAATTTCCATGTGTATCCAGACGAAGGGGTAAGTTTAATTTTTATTATTTTTGAAAAATAATAAAAATTATTAAGGTTTATTCCCTTTTCACTCTGGAGGAATTCCACGCCTGTAATCTCCATTTTTCTTGCCTTAGTATTTTTCTTGCTTCCTTGAAGAAATTCCCTTTCTCGCTCACGGGCACAGTTCACCTTGCCTTTGGAAAATTTAACATCACCCCCCTAGGCGTACCTCACACTTTCACCCTTGAAAATACCTTAGAGGAATTTAAATTCTTTGACTTTACCCATGAGGGGCGCATTTTCTTGTATCCACTTCTATTTTTCTTGCCTTAGAAACTTTTACCACCTTCACATGACCTTGGGCACATTTCAGCTAGTGAGGAGGATATTTCAAACACTTAGAATATTTTCCAACCTTTCTTTTCTTGCTGGGCGCATTTTGATAGAGGAGCTTTCATTTTCGCCTTTGAAACTTTTTCTAAGTCTTCATTTTACTTGCTGGGCGCACTTCACCTATGGAGGAGGTATTTTCCACACCTTGAAATTCTCTTGCCATGTCCTCCATGTAGCCTTGTAAGCTGGGCGCATTTGAGGTCCATTGCCTCCATTTTCTAACTCAGAAAAAAAAATTCTTAGACCCTTGCTTACCTTG
The DNA here is from genome assembly GCA_007115665.2 of Sequoiadendron giganteum. NCBI lineage: Eukaryota > Viridiplantae > Streptophyta > Pinopsida > Cupressales > Cupressaceae > Sequoiadendron > Sequoiadendron giganteum. The sequence continues at coordinate 270,615,852 of CM021103.1, read as the reverse complement.
GGCGCATTTTCCTAGTGGTGCCATAACTTTGCATGACTTAAGAAAATTTTCTAAGTCCCTTACATTGCCCTGGGCGCATTTCAGCCCATGAGATCTCATCTTATCTCACTTAGAAACTTTTTAAGGCTTCTATGTCCTTGAGGGCGCATTCTAGGGGTGCTACTTTTATTTTTGCCATACTTAGAAATTCTCTCAAGTTCTCATTCCCTCTTGGGCGCATTTGAGACCCCTTGCTTTTATTTTCAGTACTTAGAAATGTTTTGAGTGGCTCTCACCTCAAGGGCGCATTTCCACCCTTGAGCTTCCATTTTTGAGGACTTAGAATATTTCTTGATGCCACCCTCTTCCTTGGGCGCATATGAGGGGTCTTACTTTCATTTTTGCACACTTAGTAAAATTTTCAAGTCCTCTTGCTTGCCTTGAGGGCGCATTTCAAGTGTCATGCTTTGATTTGTGCCTTAGAATTTTTTTGAAGTCTCCACCTCTCCTTGGGCGCATTTTGAGCTATGAGCTTTTGTTTCATGCCTTAGAAATTTTCAAGGCTTCCATCAAGGTGGGCGCATTTGCTATGCTCAACTTTGAATTCTGCCTTAGACAATTTTCAAGCTATCAATCTGTGAGGTGGGCGCATTTTGAAGGGGATACTTTCATTTTACACTTAGAAATATTTTCATGCGCTTGTCTGCCCTTCACCTTCACATTCTATTTTTAGCAAGCCCTTGCTTTTCTGATCTTCACAGCTCCGTTTTGCCCGAAAGTTTACCATATGATCCTTGCAGTCTGATGAACCTGTTTTTGCCAGTCCCCTGCCTTGACCTGCCATTTATAGCCACATGCTATTTATAGTAAGTTCCTTGATTTTCAACCTCTAAGGCTCCGTTTTGCCTGAAAATTTCATCATATGATCTTCTTCACCTTGTGAACCTGTTTTGCCAGTCCTCTGCCCTGACCTGCTATTTATAGCCACCTGCTATTTATAGTAAGTTCTGACTTTCTGACTTCAGTAGCTCCGTTTTGCCTGAAAGTTGCAACGCTTGATCTTGATAGCTTGAGTGTCACTCTGATGCCAACCTCGGGTGCAGACCTGCTATTTATAGCCGTGCCCTGACTTACTAAAAATAGTAAGTTCTCCGATTTCGCTCAAATTTTGCCAGCAGGTACCTTGAAGTGTGCTGACATGGGTGGGGTACTTCGTTTCGGCTATTTTTGGATTTTACCCCTATAAAAGTGGAAACCCTAATTTGACTTGTATGTATCGAACGGTCTCCTTTTGACTTCGTTCCTTCTGCATGTCGTTCTGTCTGCTGAACTGGAGTGTTGGGCGGCTGCCAGAGTGTACCTGCTAAAAATAGAAACTGCCTGAAAAGTGACTCATCCACTGCCGGATGGTTTTGCATGTCATATTGCTCGTGGGATCTCAAAAAACCCAGAAAAACCCAGAAAACTGGTCTGCATGCATGCACTGGCTAAAAATAGTAAGTCCTCAAATCTCGATCTTCTCCGCTTGCATGTCACACTGTTGCAAAGCTCTCGAAAAACCCATAAAGAAAAACCCGACATGCGTTGAATAACACTGCATGCGAACCCTAAAAATAGCCTCCGAAGGCTGACTTCTGAAAGTGGTTGTCTTGGTTTGCATGTTACATCACTGCGAAGGTTTTGGAAAACCCAGAAGGATTCTCCAGACATGCATCTGAAAAGCTCATGTGGAAACCCTGAAAATGGCTCTCGAAGCCTTGAACTGCCAAAAATAGCAAGTCGTCTGATCTGGCTCAAAATTTACGTGTAGGCAGCTTGATGTTACCCGGATGCAGTGGAACTGACAGAATTCCAAAATCTCAATAAAATAGTCTCAAATTGAATACTTACTAAAAATAGTAAGTTGCCGGAATACAGTAAAAATTTAGGGGAACTCTGCTGGAAGTCTTCTGACTGTTGTACTAAGCTTAGATTCCAATTTTATAACTCAATTTGACCTTTAATAAGCCTGAAGGATGAAAACCCTAATTACACAGACTTAACCAATACTTCAACCTGGGTCAAACAACGGGACATCCCCGGAAGGACCAGAGACCAGAGAGAGAGCGAACCAAAGCCAAAAGACCAGAATGGAGCAAAATTTAGGGGGTCCCCATTTGAATGGGGCGATGTGTGAAAAAGGTCACAACACCCACAAAGTTTGAAGAGCTCCTGCCAGAAGTGACTCAAGAACCAACTATCCCTGTTGCTGACAATACTCCGAGGTAAATCATGCAACCTGAATATCTCATGGAAAAATAACTCTGCTACCTCTGTAGTTGAATATGTAGTTGCAATCGGGGAAAAGTGAGTATACTTCGCGAGCCGATCAACAACCACATATATGCAATCTCTACCTTGTGATTTCGGCAAGCCCATAATGAAATCCATAGACAAGCATTCCCACTTTCTATTAGGAATTGGAAGTGGCTGAAGTAACCCTGCAGGATAGGTATGCTCCTGTTTATTTTGCTGACAAATAGGGCACTCTTTGACATATTGAAGAACATCTGACTTAAAAGTTTTCCAAGTGAAACACTCCCGTATCTACCTATAAGTCTTAAAGTAATCAGGATGACCCGCCATAGGTAAATCGTGAAAGGTTCTCAACACACTGTTCTTCATTTCTGATCTGGGTACCAAGAAGATTCTCCCTTTGTAAATGATGATCTCATTCACAACAAAGTACCTATCATCCTGCACTGACCCATCAATAATGCTAGAAGCCCACAGATTCTTGGCATACTCTGCTATGCTTAAATGTCTCCAATCCTCTGAAATCTCAACCACGGAGCTCAAATGTTGTCGGCGAGACAAAGCATCAACAACAACATTTTGAGTCCCTTTGACATAAGCAATGTCAAAGTCATATGATTGCAACTTACTTACCCACTTCTGCTGACAATCATTGAGATTTCACCGCCCTAGGAAATGTCTCAAGCTGTTGTGATTAGTCTTTACACAAAATTTTCTGCCAACAAGGTACTGCTTGAATTTAGCCAACGCATGCATGATGGCTAACATTTCCTTGTCATATATGCTATAGCTCCTCTCAGGTCCCCTTAGCTTCTTACTCTCGAAAGTAATAGGATGCTTATCTCGCATAAGAACTGTGCCAATACCCTCACCAGAGGCATCACACTGAAGCTCAAAGGGCCTAGTAAAATCTGGTAATGTAAAGACTGGACATGTAGTCATCAACTGCTTAAACTTCTCAAAACACTCATGTGCCTCAGGAGTCCAAACAAACGCACCCTTGTTAGTCAATTCTGTAAGTGGTGCTACATGTGAAAATCCACTAACAAATCGACAGTAGAAGCCACACAATCCTATAAAACATCTGAGCTGAGTAAGACTCTCAGGAGTAGGCCAATCAATGATAGCTAGGACCTTGTCCGGATCCATGCGTACTCCCTCTGTACTGATGATATGGCCTAGGTATAATAACTCTGTCATGCCCAAATCACATTTGAACTCTTTGGCATACAAGGACTCCCTACCAAGAATACTTGAACACAATATCCAAATGGGCAAGATGCTCCTCCCAAGATTTGTTGTAAACCAATATGTCATCAAAGAAGACCAAAACAAATCTTCTCAACTTTGACTGAAAAACCCTGTTCATGGTGGATTGAAATGTAGTAGGGGCATTGGCTAAACTGAAGGGCATAACCACAAACTCAAAGTGTCCACAATGGCATCTAAATGCTGTCTTCTCAATGTCCTGCTCTCTAACTCTGATATGATGATACCTAGATCTCAAATTTATCTTCGTAAAGTAGCAAGCACCGTGAAGCTCATCAATCAACTCGTCAATACAAGGAATAGGGTACTTGTTCTTAATCGCCCTCTTATTCAAAACTCTATAATCAATGCAAATTCGTAAGGTACCATTTTTTTTCTTCACCAAACTAGTGATGAAGCGAAGGGAGATTTGCTTGGTCTAATGTGTCCCATAGCAAGCAACTCTTTAATTTCTTTTTCAATTTCATCTTGCAGCCGCTTAGGGTGCCTGTAAGGGGTGATCATCACGGGTTTGGCACCCTCCAATTCTATGATATGCTCAATTCCTCTGTCTGGAGGTCTACCTGGTGGAATGTCATCAAACACCTTAGCGTGTTTAATCCTTAACTCTTGTATAGTAGGATGATAAACTGGTTTTTGCTGCTCCTCATGTGATGACATCAACATACACTCCGTAGCCCACTCAACCATGTCATGACGTATGAGTCTCTCCATCCTTTTGAAAGATATCATTTTGAAACTACTCTCTCTGATTGCTTTCAACACATGAGTCTTCCCATCAACCTTAAATCTCATCTCCATCTCTCAAAGGTTAAGGGTAAATTCTCCCATGGCATGAAGTGTGATGTCCCCATCACAAAGGGGCATCTGAGATAAGTATACACTTAATATATTTATATCTTTAGATATACAATAACATGTTAAAAAAATACACATATCAATATAGAGATAAAATATAATATTATTATATAAAATGCATAGAACAATTAAATAATAATATTGTAATTATAATATAATATAAACAAGTTAATAATTTAAATATTATAAACATTATTAAAAAATATATATATAATTAATATAAAACATAAACATCAAATAATATTGCAACTATTAAATATAAAACAAATGTGTACCATATCAATATAAAAACACATAAATATGAAATAACAAATATAATAATAATATATAGGAAAATTATTGTTATTACATTCTAGTATTAAATAACTTAATATAAAAAATAATAATAATAAATAAACACATCAAAGATTGTAATACATTAGAATAAAAAAATAATAAGATATTAGCAAATCGGTTTTATTATTATACTTTAATGTTAAAATATGTTCAATAAAACATCAAAATAAAATAATAAAATAAGTATATAATCTGAAATATCATAATTATTAGTAATAATATATTATTTTCAAAAATAGATATTATTGTGATAATAAGCCTTTAAAGGTAGCAATTAAATCTAACAAAAGGATATATTTTGTGAAAAGTCACCTCTTTCACCAAACAATACACTCCCCCTATGAGGCACCTACCTTGAATGGTATAAATAGAAGGAAGAAACATAAGGAAGAAAAAAAGACATGGATAAATACGATCTGCAATTCAGAACAGCAGCAACAATGATTGTTATGCATTGGAATATAGAGTCATTTGATATATATATATATATATATTATTTAATAGGCATACAAGTATATATGCATAGATATAGATAAATTTTATAATAAATAACATGCAATGAATAAAGAATATATATGAATAAGGAAAGAATAATTATATAAACATATATATATGAATACTAATGGATATAAGTAAAAAAATAATTATATATATATGTGTATGAAGTATATATACATATATAGATACATGATTATGCAATAATGATACTTATATTAAATGATGACTCTTTAATATAAACATAAGTAGATTATGTATATTTATGAATTGTCCACATCCTATGATCAATTCAATATAAGGTTGAAGGAGACGAGTAAGGAAACATGGAGAGATATAACAACTCAGGTTTCAATCCAAGATCATTTCGTTAAAGGAAACATTTATTTGAAAAGATGAAATCCTAAACCTAATCAACAAGCGAATTCTAGGTCAAACTGGGTAAGGGACATTACAAGAAGCCATTTCATGCCTAGAACCACATATGTATCTCCCATGTTCACAACATAGAAATCTGCTTTAAAATCGAATTGTTTAAGCACATAAGGAGGTTTGAAATCATTCTATCACACTTAAGAGTGTACCCATCAACAACCTTCACTCTTATACCTTCAAATTCGTAATTTTGTATCCCATGTTTATCTACCAACCTAACATTAATAAAGTTGTGAGTAGCACCTGTATCAAACAAGGTAATGATGTTTTGACCAGCTAAGAGCCCACACATCCTGAAGGAACCCTCACGTTGCATGCTAGAGAGATGTGCCTCTTGAAGCTTCACTTGCATTTCATTTTCAGCCTTATGTTCAAACTTTTCTGGCTCTGACTCTTCTTGATCAGTTTGCTGGTCTGAATTTTCAGACTTGGAATCCTCATAATATGGACACATTATACGATTAGCCTTCCCCTTAGGCCTCAAAGGATAATCATGCTTTGCATCATAGGGCCCTTTGCAATAGAAACACAACTTTTTTCAATGCAAATCATTGAGTGTTTCTTGGTCTAGTGGGAGTGCAAAGTTTTTATTTGAGTCCGATTTTCTGTCTTTTTAGATAATGACCTGCCGTCCTTGGATGAAGAAGATTCCTTGTATGTGAACTTGCTTTGTGGGGCTGCAAGCTCCATGCTTCTAGCCCTCCTCATAGCTTCTTGGAGTGACAGGGGATCAAAAGCTTTGACCCATCCTCTCAATGGTTCCAATAAGCTTTTAGTAAACAAAATGACCAACCTTCTTTCAGATAGGCTAGGGACTTGTTGTGACCTTTTCACACATCGCCCCATTGCAAATGGGGACCCTAGTAGTTTTCCCTCTGAGTTTTGCCTTTGCGTTTTGGTCTTTTGGTGGGGTACTTAGAATCTGAGTTTCTGAAGGTCATCCGAGTCAAGAAATGATTTTGAGCCAGAATCAATGCATGGACACCATCAAAGTGATTAGGAGGCCTTGTGGACGAAGATCGACTGTCATTTCGGTCAATTCTGACACCTTCTAAATTTTAGGGTTTCCACCCTGACCCCCTATTTTTTAGGAACTTTTTTTTGTCATTTTTACCCCATTTTGATTTCCTATTTTTTAGGGGCTATTTTTAAAAAGTTTCTATTTTTGGAAAAAAATTCTATTTTTGGTAGGGTTTCTATTTCTGGAAAGTGTGCAGGTCATGGCTTCGTCAACATCAACTTCAGAAGGTCCCAAAATAGAAATGGGTGAAAATTTTGAAAAAATCTGAAAATTTGCCTAAGGCATGGACAGGCATGTGCTAAATTCGCCCAAGCATGAAGAAACCAAAAATGACATGGACATTGGACAAGTCTGCCATTGGAAGGAAGAAAATGGCACAACCTTTGAGGAAGTCCGCCCAAGACAATGGCTTGAAGATAGGCCAAGTCCGCCCAACAAGATGGAGAAATGGCATGGACATAGGCAAAGTCAGCCCTTGGCTGGATGGCTTGGAGACTAGCAAAGTCTGCTCCAAGATGTTGGGAATGGCATGGACATAGGTAAAGTCCGCTCCAAGAGGGAGGGATGGCTAAACACACTTGAAGTCCGCCAAGTCAAAGATGGCACAAAGAGATAGCAAGTCTGCCATATGTCAAGTGGCTTGGACATGGAGAAAGTCTGCCCAGCCTAAACCAAAATGGCACAAGGTAATGGCAAGTCCACCTAGCATAAAATAAAAAATGGCTCAACCCATAGCCAAGTCCGCCCAAGAAAGTGGCTTGAGGCATGATGAAGTCCGCTCCAAGAAGGTTGGAGATGGCATGGAAGGTAAGGAAGTCCGCTCCAAGGTGTTGGGAAGTGGCAAAGACATAGAGAAAATCCGCCATATGATGATTTAAATGGCAAATGGCTAGTGGAAGTCCGCCCTATGCTTAGTAAATGTGGAAAAATCACAAGGCAAGTTCGCCTAGGCCTTGAATGGCATGGAAAATACTTGGAGATTTAAAATTGAAGATTTTTGCCTTCAAAAAATAAAAGAATTTGAAATTTTGCCTAAGTCTAGACATTATAAAAAAAAAATGAAAAATAAAAAAAATCAAATGGAATGTCTGGACAATGAGGAAATTCGCCAGAAGTAAAAGATCATGGCAAGACTGACAAAGATAAAATTTTGCCTTAGGCAGAGGCACAAAGCAATTTGAAAAGACAAAATTTAAATTTGCCTTTGGATAAAATAATAATTAAATACCATGATTTAATTATTTTAACGAACGGGTTGGAAACAACACAAAATATTATTTTAATATTTTATTTTCCAAAACCCATTTAATGAGAAAATTCAAATTTTCTCTAGGCAAATTTTAAGAAAAAGAAAGGAAAAAAAACTTCACTGATCTGGCATCGAAATTAGAAATTTTCTTTACCGACTTGTGCTAAAGATGGAAATTACTATTCGAAAGGGAAGTGCAAGCCAAGTTCAGACTGGATTAATTTGAAACAATTAAAATTTGCTAAATGGGTCGATTCTTTCAACCTTAAATTGGTTTTGCATTTCATTTCTTAATCATTCTCTCGAAAACGAAGTTGTGAAGAGAAGTTTGTCTAAGGCAAGAGAAGTTTTGTAAAGAGAAGTTTTATCTTTTTTCTTTCGAAGTTGGAAGCTGAAAAGGGCGAATTTTATTCATCAGCAACATAGTTTTTATTGCCAGGCAGATTTTACTTTCTCTATTCCGGCAAAGAATTTTCTTTTCGAAATGATTTAATTTCCAGCAATAGTTATTTTCAAGAATTAACTTTTCGAGTTGGCTGGAATATATTTGTTTCGAAGTAATGTCACAAATAAATTCTAAATTTTAATATTTTCTTTTGCAGATTTATGCTGGACAAAGGAGAATCGTCAAAGAAAATGAAGTTCACCAGCAAAGGTTTGTAGCTAGAGTCTAAAATCGTTTCCAAGTGGAAGAATGTTGCGGATACCAATCTTGGCCATGTTGACCTTGACGAATTCAGGAAAATAATGTATCGAAGTGATGATCTCTTGCCTATGCCAACTGCACGGAAAATGATGCGGAACGACATAGTTCAAGCTACAGGATTTCTGCCGGCAATCGAATATCCAGAATTAATTGTGGAGTGTGCTTTACATTACAATGCTAAAGAGAGACAAATTGAAGCACCTGATGGCAGAGTGTTGGGATATCTAGGCGAACTAGCTATACAGGAGGCATTTGGAATTCCAGCTTACCATCAAACATATTACTGGTCAAAAGAAGATGCACAAAAATTGTACGAGGACAAACAAATCCTTTGTGCCACAAACATGAACAAAAATTGGTTGGTAAAGCCAAGACCGTCAGCCAAAAAGGTGCCTATGAAGTTGCTCAGGCCGGATTTCAAGGAAGAGTATGGAGATATGGTCTTGCTGTTGAACAAAATAGTGGGTAATCCTCAGGGTGCGTCTTTTGAGACTTGGATGGATTACTTCATTGAGGAAGTAACTTCCAGAGCAAAAATGGTTAACTGGTCAAGGATGATCGGTGACAGCATTCACGAGCAATTGGTCAACTTGGACAAGACCAAAGCCTTTCATATGAGTTCCTATATTATATACTTGCTTGCTCGAACCTACCGATATGCCGACCTAATCTGCAAGGGTGTAGTCGGAAATGGTGAAAGGGAGTTCAAGGTTTATAACTGCTATCCTCAATTGCAGGTGAGCGAGAAGTCACACTTCCGATGGGTGCACGATACTTTTCTCATGTATATCACCCAGATACTTCAAGGTGGAACACAACAAAGGCTCACTCGTGAAACTCGAGTGAAGCAAAGAGTTTAATCAGCAAATACGGATCCTAGTTTATCCAGTTTCCTAGATTTACATACATCCGAATCCAAGGATTTATGGACTCTCCTTACAAGTTGCCAATCTACCCTACTAGCAAAATGATTTTGTTGGAAGTGCTAAGGCAGTTGGAAACATTTCAAAACATCCAAAGGCCAAAGCAGAAAGTAGCCGTCATGTTTCCTCTTTTTATTGGAAACATGGTTGAATCTTGTCTGTCAGCACAGGCAGCAGAAAGTGCCCGAGTGGAGATACAATGGTATCCATTCACTTCATACAAATCCATAAGTGATTTTGATCCGTTCAATCATATTGGAGTTGTGGACGGAAGGAAATATAGGCACAAAATCGACCTTGAGGACTTTTGGGCGAATGCTGCTGATGAATTTGAGGTAAGGAAAAGATTTTGGTCGAGACTACCATTGGACATGATCAGGACAACGAAACTCTTCTGTGTACCTGACCAGTTGGATGATGATGAAGTGTGTATGCAGCCAGGCTATGATGAGAGACTGCCACTTCTTCCTGTTAAATGGTCTGAGCCGGAGCTTGGTGACCTTAAAATTCTTATGAGGCCTGTGGTTAAGTACTCACAATGGTGGGTAGACCAGTAGGTGCAGACTTTGAGGCAATGGGGTATATCATTCACCTATGACTTGATGGGCGAAGCTGAGTCCTGTTCTTCCAATGCCGACGCTACTCAGGGAGAGGAGCTAGTTGAGTCTGCCAACCAGAAAAAGAGAAAGGGTAAGGAAAAGGCGATAGGTGAAGAACTAATCCAGAAAAAGTCTAAGCCCCTTCACTCAGCCACATCTAGGAATGTGGAGCAATTATTGATTATGTGCGAAAAATCATGGGGACATATCAAAATTCCTTCGCCAGTTCTTGAAAAGGATGTGGAGCCCATGCAGCTTGAAGATGACTTTCATCACTCTCCAACTGGCACGGAAATTTGTGAGTCGGATGAGGATTTGGATGTCATGGGAGGCGACTTCCAAAAGGGAATGATTTCAGCCCTCAAAGGCATTCAAGAGGACCTGTTAGTACAAGAGATCCAAGACATCCAAGACATTCCAGACTATGAGGATGATGGAGTTGAGCAGCCTATGATCCCAAATTGGCTAAAGGAAAGGCTTAAAGTCAAGGTACCGGTTGAGATGCCAGAAGAGGATGATATTGCGGATTTCTTGGCGAGGTTGGAACAAGCTAATATAAAGAAACTGGCCAAGAAATTATCCACCATTCAAAGAGATGAGATTAGTAATCGTACTGTGCAGATTGCAGTGCCAATGGTTGAGAAGCCATCGGATGAGATTACTCCAGTTGAGTATGCCATTACGGTCATTGACATTGGTCCATCAACGAAAGAACAGGAAGTAGAAGACCTGGATAACTCCATCTCTACCATCAAATCCAGGTTAGAAAAGGAGACTTTAAAGAAAAAAGAATATAAGATGGAGGTTGAGTGCCTAAAGGAATATATCCGACATTTGACAAGGCCACTCAACCAAGGTGACCAATCAGCCCCTCTACTCCCAAATGCATCGCAGGAATCGGCATAAAATCTTGAGAAGGAACTAACTATTGCTAGAGAAACAAAGGAATGGATGGCAGGGAAAGAGGGAGAAGTAATGGCATTCGTAGAGAAGTTGGCACATGCTCATGGGCAGACTTCTTCCTTATTCACAAGAGTTACAAACTTGGCTGAAGCATGGGACAGACTCCAAGACCTCCAAGATAGAATCATTCCGTGTCTCCGAGACAGAAGAAGAATCCCTAAGCAAAGGCTGGTCGACGAAGAGATTATTGCAGCTGGAGCGGCATACGACTTCAACAATTGGTATTGTGCATTGGTCTCACGTGGGGAAGTGTTGGAAAACGTTAAGATGGAAAGTGCTAGAATTGATGAGCAAGTGAAAGGTATTCAGAATAATATTTTCCATATTGAAGTAGACGTTTTGGACAAAGACATTGTCCGAGAAAATGACTTATAGCCAGGGAATATGAAAAAAGAAGCTCAAAAGGTTTTTTCCATCATGCCGATCTTGGGAGAAAATTTGACTAAGGTATTTGACCTCTTGACCGTTCGGAATACCTTCTTGCAGTATGAATCAGAGTGGACAGTTGCCTTTGCAGATTGTGCGGATAGTTTAAACCTGTTGGAGTACAAAGTCAATGCCTTGCCGGACATTGCCATTGAGGAGGTTGGCGCCATTGTATCCGGATTCGTCGAACGGAACATTGCTGAAGCGGATAAGGATGCAACTATCAATGGATGACCCATCTGCCTGTCAACTGGTTGATATTTTGGTAACCCTAATTAGGGTTTTCTTGTTTAAATCCGGGCCTTTGATCTTGATTTGATCTCGGCCGTTCATTGTATTTGAGAATTCTATAAGTACCCCTCCACTTTCATTTGAAAGGCATTAGAGGAACTATTATCAGAGGATTAGAAATTACAATTTTGGAGTTAGAAGAATTAGTTTAGATATTTAAATTATAGAAATAAGAGAGTTTTTATGAAATTGTTGCGAAAAACTATTATGATGATGAAATTCATAAATGGATGAGGTGCTTTGAAATCTTTATTGTCAAATGGGGTGCATGGTTACATATTTTCTCTTTCTCATAGAATTGTTCTAGATTAGAAATTTATTTATTAGTGGAACGAAAGATTGATAGTGAAGATTGATGTAACTTAGCTCATACTTTCTTCGAATGGATGCTTTTCATTTGATGCGTAAAGTTAGACTAAGCTTTTAATGTGGATGCTTTCAACGTTTACTTCAAATGATGTTGTTCAATTGATGGTATTATTTTTAGTAGAAAATCTTAAGCATAGATCCCAAAAGATTGCACTTGCTGTTGTGTAGTTGTCGTTTTATGTGACGAGACAAAGCATGGTTTTGTTTAGTTCCATTCGATCTTTATAGCCTCCTTGTTCCATAGGTTTAGTATAGGATTTCTTAACCTTCACTCCTTTTTTTATTCTTTATCCAAAATCGGAAATGTCCCAAAAATTACAACATTGCATTCAATCCCCTGCTTTCAAGTGACTTACTGAAGCATAAGTCCCCTTGTGATTACTAGCAAATCACAACGACCACAGAGCTTATCCACACCCAACTTACGAAACATTGGAATTACCGTGTGACCTTTCTTGCAATCTTAGCACAAGAGGTAGATTTTCAAGAGAGGATAGAGCGTCTATGGATACTTTATTCTAGAGTGTTTGGTGTGTCACAAAACACGCATCAACAGGACCATAACCAAGCTTCTGAAAGTCACTAATATACACCTCCAAACTCCCCACTTGCTTGAGTTGAGCAAGGTCTCTGAAATATGTTTCTGGATCTTTCTTGTCAAAGCGCTCAATCAACTTGTCAGTGAACTCTTGGTAAGAGGTGATGAGTTTATGTTGCAAAGTGACCATACCATGCTGCCACCAAGCATGAGCTAACCCATCTAGGTGCAAAGTTTCATACTTGATTGCATCCTCCCCCGCCATAGGCCGAAGAGTCAAGAAGGTATCCCACTTGTGGATCCAAGGTTGTGCTATGACCCTCCCACTGCCATCAAATGTTGGTAGTGTGAGTTTGCTTGTGGCATGTTTTAGGTTGCTGTTTTGGTTCCTTGGTCTCCTATCTTGCCTTGTTCTGTAGTGCTCTCTCCTTTGACTCAAGAATCCGTCAAAGTTCAAATGCTCCTTAAACTGTGGTGTTAGTAAATCCCATTCATCGTGCACTGTCATGACATTATCGGCGAATAATGCATCTTCCTCTTCTACAACATTTTATTCTTTTGGTTCATTCCTCAGAAAAGTGTGATGCGAAGGCCTATCGATGGTACGCGTAGGTGCTCTTTGTGCCTTGGGAGTCCCAACAACACTTTTGTTGTCATCCTACTCGTGATTCTGTCTTCTGGGGGCATTCAACCGTTGTATAGCTGCTGTAAGCTACTGCAAAACATCAGCTACATGCTGCTGCCAGCTGCTACAAAACATCAGCTACATGCTGCTGCCTTGCTACAAGACCTCTCATAATTTCTCTTGATTCCCTTTCTTCATTGTTGTCTTCATTTCTTGGTGGACTACCACCACTTCTATCACCCATTATATATTCTGTTGTGTTTCCACAATCTGATTTTCCCGTTGTTCCGCCCTTCTGCGAGTATAATACCTGTGTGGACCAATCTCTGGTGGTTGCATAAGATACTCTAACCCTCCAGGCTGGCAGGATTAAAGCTCTGATACCACTGTAAGAACCCTAGTTCTCCCCAAATTGAAAGTCTGTGCTTTTGATGAAGGTTTTGTGATTTTTTTGTGTTTTGATATAGAGATGCAATAATGGTAGAGGCAATATAAGACGCTCAACGAGAGAATATATAAAAAGCAACTACTGAATGAATATGCTGCAAAGAGATATCTTTCTTTGATTATTTTCAAAAGACTTTTACATTCAAAAGCATACCTAGAAAGCAAAGAAGTAAACCCTATTGAATTTTGGAAATTACTGGCAGCCAGCTGAAAGACTCCTTGCAAGGTATGATCTGCCTCCAATATTTATTTCTCCACCTCCAAATCTGTCCCAAATGCTTTAAGGGAGATAGACACCAACCATGGAGGAAGAAAGAGCCAAAAGGGCAAGGCATTTTGACTTTGAAGAAACACGCCAAGCATAAATGAGAGTACGGCTGGTAAAAATCAGATTGTACTGCCCTTGGGAAAAGTGCCCTTTGAAAGATAGCTGTGGCTAAATGAACTCAGTCCTTCACACCAAAAAAATCAACTTCAAACCATTGCTGGTATCTCTCAAATAAGCTCTATTTCAACCTGTGTATGAAGCCAAATCACATTAGCAATCTTCAGTTGATGTTGCATAGCCTCAGAATGTGAAACAAGGAAGAATGCACGTTCTCCAATGTCTAAAAAGATTTGGAAATGCAGAAACCCTTGGTTTATTTTCTCCAATGCCAAAAAACTCATAAAAGACAATTATCAAATGCTCAAAAGATGGGTCGACCTCTTCTTGGCTTTTCTGATATACTTCTCTCAAAAGTTCGATTCCTCCAATTTGCCTGTTTGAATCATTTAAAATAATATAAGATTCACACTTTAGCTTAATTAAATATTCTCCTTGAAGTGGGTGCCCAATTTAATAATCATTAATGGCCCCCTTTTTATGTCTCCATGACCCCATTAGACATAAAGTGCAATTATAACTTTATAATATGATTTTATAATTTTAATTATTATTAAAGTCGCCTTTAATAATAATTAAATGTTATAACTTGCGCAACATAGGTCATTTCACCAAGCCAACTGAAATTTGAGATCAACATTGCAATCACATCACGTCGAGGTACCCTGCTATAAATAGTAACACCGGTCTTCCACTGGCTGAATGATTTACTATAAATAGTAAGTATGTAAACTGAGCCCCCAAATCCTCTACAAAGGCCAAACCTGAACTCAATAAAGCTCTGGAGAAGGATAATGTCATCAATTGACCAAGTATCTGCCTCAAAAGACCCTCTATCCAGACTCATTAGCCTACGAGGGTCAAACTGATAGGCTAATCCCACTGATAACTGATGTCTAGTTAGAAGGGGACATTACAAACCCCCACACAAACTGAGCTCCAACCCAATAAGAGGCTCCAAACTCTAGTTGAGAGGCTCCAACCCAATAAGCTGCTCCAACCTCTATTTGATAGGCTCCAACCTAGCAAGAGGTTCCAACCATTATTTGGTAGGCTGTAACCTATTAATCCGCCAGTGGCTGATATAGTTTACTTGTCCACATGATCTACCTCTCATAAAACTGTTTACACCTTTCAGAAATCTGATCAGACACTTCCTTCCCTTCAAATCTGATCACACCCTTTACACAATTCTCTTTTCACAAATCTGGTCTAATTTATGCACGAATTCCTTTCACAAATCTGATTACAATCATGCACAATCTTCCTTCAACATATGACCTGAAATAGGGCTATGTCTTCATTCAAATTTTCTGCTCTCTAATGATGTATCATTTGTTCTTCTTTCACCATATCAACATCCCCTTCATCTGTTTAATATAAGTCTGATTTGCACTTCATTTTTCTGCCCTTCTCTTTTCAATCTGCTCTTAACATTAGATATATTTCATTTATTTCTTGCTTCCTTCTGAACTCTCACCTTCACTCGTTTTATACACTCTTCAAGGGAGATGTCCTTTGTGAATATATGTGACTCTTAATAATAGACATACCTTCACACATGGATCATGTCTCCTCAAAACTTATTACTATCCTTTACAAACTTAATTGCAGCCTTCCTTATACAAATCATATCACATGCATTTAATCGCTCCTCCAAACAAAGCATACTATTTATGTAATGTCCCTTACCCGGACTTGCCCTAAAATCCATTTGTTGATTACGTTTAGGGTTTCTTCCTTCCAAATGAATGTTCTTTTTAATGAAGTAATCCTGGTCTGAAATCTGCATTCACCATATTAACCACATTTCCACAAACACATATATCTATTAGCATTAATATCTAGATATCCAAAATATAAGCATAATTATAAATGCAATTTAACAAGCAAGGGGAGTGCCATGGGTGGATCCGCCTTAAAGCCTTCAAATAAATCTCAAGAGGTTGTCCATCTCGATCCTTCTTCTTGCCCAGTGGCTTAGTACCTACATACTCCATTCATGGCAACACCTCGAAGACACTCATCCTATCAGGGGGAGAGGAATCATGGAATCCTTAAGTAGCCTAAGGTCTACCACCTCCTATTCGCCCAATCCCTAGTCAAGGGCCTAAGGGGCTGCAAAGCCCAATCCCTTGTCTAGGGCCTAAGGGGCACAAGCCTAGGTGGGACCCCTAACCTTCTATAACCCAATCCCTAGTCAAGGGCCTAAGGGGCTGCAGGGCCCAATCCCTTGTCTAGGGCCTAAGGGGTTGAAAGTGGGGTTTTTAGACAATCTACTTAAACCATGGTTCACCCTACCTGATAGGGTTACAAGCACAAAGAAGACAATCTATACACGATCAGCTATATTTGCATTTATCCAAGATCTATTTCATGCCTATAATCAAATATATTTTCATGTATCAATGATTCTTTAAGTTCATTAATTCCTAGAACGATTCTCATTATGATAAGATTAAAGAAAGCATTATATCAATAATCAAATTAGCAATATCTATTTCTTATATTCAAAATATGGTAAATATTATTGCTAAGTGAATACATCACTTGAATTGCTGTATCTCTCCATGTTTTCTGATTCCCTACTTGCCTTCTTCAACCTTATACAATACATATATCATCTCTCTCTCTCTCTCTCTCTCTCTATATATATATATATATAATTATATTATTATTATTATTATTATTATTTCCAACTGATTTCCATTTACAATCTGCAGTAGTTCCTTTATTCCTAGCCATGTTTACTTATTTCTAGCCACCATTTATTATCTCTATTCAGCCATCGATCTCCAAAACTTCCTTTATTGATGCCTTCCTACCTTTTACGTAAGCAAGACAAGTATCTCCTTTTTGAGTAAGACAAGTTTTGTCTTATTTGACTGCTCTCTTCCTTTTCCTTCCTATTTTCCATTTGATCCCCTCTTGCTTTGATAATTTCTAATATTTTATACCTCCACTTGGCTAAGGGACATGTCCCTTCCTTCTTCAATTAACCACACCTTTATTAAAAGTCATGACTTTTTTATATTTTTATTTTATTAATCTCTCTTCTTAGTTTAAGCACTGCTTTTTGACCAAGCTAACTGATGCCTTTGCTGATTTATTTAGTTTAGCCTTTGTTTGTTTATTTTTGGAGGCACCGATTCTTAAGGTTTAATTTATATCTTTATTAAAAATGGTTTCCAAGGTTTCTAAACATTTAATATATATTTATTATTTAAGAATGTTTATGTAGATATTATAATTTCATACTTAGCATGAACATTATAATATTTAATATTTGTTTATGATATTTTATATTTTATGTTTGTATATTTAGTATGATTTTATTTCTTATTATTATATTATGTCATAGTTATGATATGTATCATCATATGTTATTCTATAATATTTATATGACAATTATAATACTTATCTATGATAATCATGATTATGAGGATAATGGTTAAATGGTAATTATATTTACAATTATAGTATTGAAGTTCAAATGGCAATTACTTATATTTATATTTTGGTATTTATTCGATTTTGGTTAATTGTTTTTTCAATATCTCAAATTCAACTTTACGATTTCGGGGACATGACAATACACCCCGCCCAAGATTGGTTGCCCTCAAGCAATCATAATCTAAGATGGGCAATTTTAAGATGTTGCTTCTTGAGGTGATGATATCAGTCTTAATGGGGGTTGGAAGTTCTAATCCCAAGTGAGAATAATGTATTAGCTAATTTTCTTAAGTGCTACTATTTCTCCATAACTCCCAAAAGAAATGAGTTTAGAGTTTGTGACTCAGTACAACTTAAAACCACATGAATCAAAATTAAAGAAAACACCCAAGTAGCTCAACTAGGCAAACAAGTAGCTCCAACAAGCAAGCAAGTAGCTCAACTAGGCAAATAAGTAGCTCAAGTAAGCAAGCAACTAGCTCAAGCACACGAGCAAGTAGCTGAACCACATAGGTAAGTAGCTCAAGCAAACAAATAACTAGCTCAAGTAAGTAAGCAATTGGGTCAAGCAGACAACCAGGTAGCTCAAGCACACATGTAAGTAGCTCAAGTATGCAAGCAGCCAGCTCAACTAGTTCAAGTAGGCAAGTAGGTAGCTCAAGCATGCAAACAAGTAGCTCAAGCAAGTAGGCAACCAGCTCAAGTATACACGCAACTAGCTCAAACAAGTAGACAACTAGCTCAAGTAGGCGAGCAGGTAGCTCAAGCACGCAAGCAACCAACTGAAGCGAGTAGGCAAGTAGCTTAAGTAGACAAGCAAGTAGCTCAAGCATATAAGCAACCAGCTCAAGGAAGCAGGGAATCAGCTCAAGCATGTAAGCAAGTAGCTCAAGTGTACAAGCAAGTAGCTCAAGCGAGTGGGCAACTAGCTCAAGTAGACAAGCAGGTAGCTCAAGGAAGTAGGCAACCAACTCAAGCAAGTAGGCAACTAGCTCAAGTAGGTAAGCAAGTAGCTCAAGCATGCACAGGATGGCAGGAAAGATGCTCTGATACCATTGTAATGTCCCTTACCCGGACTTGCCCTAAAATCCATTTGTTGATTAGGTATAGGGTTTCTTCCTTCCAAATGAATGTTCTTTTTAATGAAGTAATCTTGGTCTGAAATTTGCATTCACCATATTAACCACATTTCCACAAACACATATATTTATTAGCATTAATATCTAGATATCCAAAATATAAGCATAATCATAAATACAATTTAACAAGCATAATCATAAATGCAATTTAACAAGCAAGGGGAGTGCCATGGGTGGATCCGCCCTGAAGCCTTCAAATAAATCTCAAGAAGTTGTCCATCCCAATCCTTCTTCTTGCCCAGTGGCTTAGTACCTACATACTCCATTCATGGCAACACCTCGAAGACACTCATCCTATCAGGGGGAGAGGAATCATGGAATCCTTAAGTAGCCTAAGGTCTACCACCTCCTATTCGCCCAATCCCTGGTCAAGGGCCTAAGGGGCTGCAAGGCCCAATCCCTTGTCTAGGGCCTAAGGGGCACAAGCCTAGGTGGGACCCCCGACCTTCTATAACCCAATCCCTAGTCAAGGGCCTAAGGGGCTGCAGGGCCCAATCCCTTGTCTAGGGCCTAAGGGGTTGAAAGTGGGGTTTTTAGACAATCTACTTAAACCATGGTTCACCCTTCCTGATAGGGTTACAAGCACAAAGAAGACAATCTTTACATGATCAGCTATATTTGCATTCATCCAAGATCTATTTCATGCCTATAATCAAATATATTTTCATGTATCAATGATTCTTTAAGTTCATTATTTCCTAGAATGATTCTCATTATGATAAGATTAAAGAAAGCATTATATCAATAATCAAATTAGCAATATCTATTTCTTATATTCAAAATATGCTAAATATTATTGCTAAGTGAGTACATCACCTGAATTGCTGTATCTCTCCATGTTTTCTGATTCCCTACTTGCCTTCTCCAACCTTATACAATACATATATCATCTCTCTCTCTCTCTCTATATATATATATATATAATTATATTATTATTATTATTATTATTATTTCCAACTGATTTCCATTTACAATCTGCAGTAATTCCTTTATTCCCAGCCATGTTTACTTATTTCTAGCCACCATTTATTATCTCTATTCAGCCATCGATCTCCAAAACTTCCTTTTATTGATGCCTTCCTACCTTTTACGTAAGCAAGACAAGTATCTCCTTTCTGAGTAAGACAAGTTTTGTCTTATTTGACTGCTCTCTTCCTTTTCCTTCCTATTTTCCATTCGATCCCCTCTTGCTTTGATAATTTCTAATATTTTATACCTCCACTTGGCTAAGGGACATGTCCCTTCCTTCTTCAATTAACCACACCTTTATTAAAAGTCATGACTTTTTTATATTTTTATTTTATTAATCTCTCTTCTTAGTTTAAGTGCTGCTTTTTGACCAAGCTAACCGATGCCTTTGCTGATTTATTTAGTTTAGCCTTTGTTTGTTTATTTTTGGAGGCACCGATTCTTAAGGTTTAATTTATATCTTTATTAAAAATGGTTTCCAAGGTTTCTAAACATTTAATATATATTTATTATTTAAGAATGTTTATGTAGATATTATAATTTCATACTTAGCATGAACATTATAATATTTAATATTTGTTTATGATATTTTATATTTTATGTTTGTATATTTAGTATGATTTTATATCTTATTATTATATTATGTCATAGTTATGATATGTATCATCATATGTTATTCTATAATATTTATATGACAATTATAATACTTATCTATGATAATCATGATTATGAGTATAATGGTTAAATGGTAATTATATTTACAATTATAGTATTGAAGTTCAAATGGCAATTACTTATATTTATATTTTGGTATTTATTCGATTTTGGTTAATTGTTTTTTCAATATCTCAAATTCAACTTTAGGATTTCGGGGACATGACAATTTAGTAGATCGCGGCACTTGAAATGGCACTTCTCCCTTTTGTCCTATTCACAAGTCACTGTTTTGTCTTATTCACTTTTTCTTATTCTCAAATTGCCAGCTAACCTTTTTCTTTCATAAAATCGTTTGATGTATATATTTTAGCTGCTCCATTATGTGTTTAAATATATATTAGTTGTCTTTTAATACATAGAATCCTTGTGACGGTTGGCCATCTTAGTGCAAGTCGGCTAGCATTAAGTATTTCATTTCTTCCAAAGGGAAATATTATGATCTTCCTTCAATTGTCATAATATAATCTTATATTTATGTTTAAATCTTTAAATTTAAAATATTCAATTCTAAGTCCGCTGTCCATGATCTCTTCAACGGGAATGTATAACAGACTACACTTATGGCTCATTTAATGACATCATATTCCAAGAATCCTTTCATTCATCTTTTACTTCAATGACAATCTCTTTGACAATCTTGTCATTCTTCCTTGACACCAATGAGAATACTTACTTTGAAGTTCTCATCCACACATGTTAATCTCCACAATGATCTCTTAGACATCAATCTCACCAACAATCTCGGTCTTTGATATTAAGGATAACAATCTTGTTCATGCACTTGACAACAGTATCACTGTGACAATCTCTTCATTCTTATCTTGACATTCTCGTCCATACATCTTAGACCAACAATCTTCATGACAAACTCTTTGACAACATTGTCTACCTTTGACATCAATGACAAACATTCCAACACACAGTCTATGGAATTCATGCACTCACTGATCTTGAGAATTTTTCAAAATTCGAGTTCTGATACCATATTACGAAAAGTAATAACACATAGACAATGATAGGCAAGATATTCAATTAAGGAGCAAAAGTCTCGTTGAATAAGAGATACAAAAGATCTATCCATAAAGGATAAGATTGATAACTAATAAATAAAAGGATAATAACTTAACTGAAAGAATAAAAGAATATTCCTAAAGTCTATCCTAACGACTTAATTGACCATTATAAACTAAATATTACAATGTTACTTTAATAAAATTGAGGGGAAATTGGAATCTACTAAGTAATTATATAAAAAAAATTTCCTCCCTACCTATAACCTTTACAAACTAACTTAGCCATGCAAACACTTTAGAAAGCTTAGAGCTCATCTAAGATAAAATTTTCTTAGAGAAACATACTCTTGGCCCTCCAGGGAGGAAGCCTTTTGGACTGAGATTCTTGACATACACAATTTAATGAACCTGGGAGAAAAAAAAAAGAGCCCAGAATGACAATAACTAGGATAGATAAACAAAACAAGAAAGAAGATATAAGGAAAATCTGAACTGGAGTTGGGTCCTTAAGTCTGATGGATAACAGGGCACAATAAGTTTTTATTTTAGATGTAAGCATAATTTTTAACAGCAGAAAAAAATTGGCTATCCCTTATCCATCTTTTGTGTTCATTGATACATGGTCCTTGCATGGTGATTGTTTGATGATATTTGTAATACATTTACTATTCAGTAGGTGTATTAACCATATTCCTTGATTTCACTTCTATGCTAAAATAACTTCACTTTAGGGTGCACAATGGCTAAGTGGCTTGTCAATGGTGAATATCGTTTTCTGAGCTTAACATTTGTTTTATTATGTACGATAGTTATTATTTACATATGGGAAAGGATTATTAGGAGTTCATCTAACATTTTCTATTATATTTGGCATTAGGTTGTTTAAAAATGCCTTTTTGAATTTCCTTTGCAGCCTTTTTTTCTCAACAGCAGTGAGGCTTCAGTCCCTTCGTATTATGGCTTTGAAAATGGAAGAATTCCTGAAGGGGTTCCATCTCAAGAGCAGTATTTGGCAGATTATTGTACTGCTGCTGTAAGGCTTAGTAGTTAACACTCTTCTTTATTCAACAAACATCGATGTATTCTCTTATGTCAATAAGAAAGAATCTTTTACACTTTATACCTGTCGTTTTGAGTGCTTTGTTATTGTATACCTCTTGCTTTCTCATCTGAGATGGTTTATACTTGTGTGCGGTGTCCTGATAACAACAAACTGTGTAGGGTGTTCAATGGCCAGGTCAAGATTGGAAGTTTTATTTGGCATTCTCTCTCTTTCGCTCAACAGCTATTTTTGCGGGAATTTATCATAGATTTTTGCAAGTGAGTTCATTAAACTTTTTTCAAAAAAATCAACTTAAAAGATATTCATGTTCCATTTTGACATAAAAAATATATGCTGGTTTTTAGTTCTTTTCTATGACAAACACTGCAAGAAACATATGCTATTTAAAACTGTGAACTTTTGTAATAAATCTCTTTTTCATAGGATGTATTCCATTAAATGAAAATCTGATCTGGCTGCCTTGAACTATGGTTTGGAGTTTGTACACTGTCAGGTATTTATACTTATGATTATGTAGGGAAATGCTTCTGGAGGAGAACGTGCAAAATCTGCAGGGAGTTTGACATTCCATTTTACAGATATAGCTTGGAAATTAATAAACAAAGATTCAGTACTTCCAGACAGGCCACCATCTTCTGCTGCTAGTAAGTACTGCATTTTCAAATTACCATAATCATTGATAATTTAAAACTAATCTCTTCTGTGTTGCATTATGTCTGTCTCTCTCTATGTTACATCAGATTGTAGTTGATTTTCAATTCAATTGTGTATCTACATTGAGGGATGTCTTGGCTTTAACTGTTTAGGGGTGTACAATCATTGTTT
Organism: Sequoiadendron giganteum; assembly: GCA_007115665.2. NCBI lineage: Eukaryota > Viridiplantae > Streptophyta > Pinopsida > Cupressales > Cupressaceae > Sequoiadendron > Sequoiadendron giganteum. The sequence continues at coordinate 270,592,464 of CM021103.1, read as the reverse complement.
CTAACAATTTTGTAATGTTGACATTATTACACAGATAATTGGTAAAATAATTGATGTATTAACAAATGAGCGAAGAGCTCATTAAATAATTTACAAAATATACAAGAACATAAAGTTTCTAAAAAGAAACTTCAGATAAGATCGGAGACGATCTTATCAATATAAAATACAATAAATTACATCTTTGAGCATTAATAAATAAATAAATAACATTATTTTAACACCCTCCCTTAATGCTCAATCTGTCAACTACACCAAGATGCCCTTTGAAGTTTACAAACTTATCTGTATTGAGCGACTTGGTGAGAATGTCTGCTGTTTGCTCCTTTGTGGGAATGCACATCAACTAAACTGATCCGTCTTCAACAAGCTTCTGAATGAAGTGATAGTGAGTTTCCACATGCTTGGTTCTTTTATAGAAGACCAGATTTTTGGCTAGTTTGAGAACCCCTTGATTATCACAGAATAGGGGAGTCGGGCCTACTTGAGGCATGTGCATATCTGCAAGCATTTGGCGAAGCCAAACTGCCTTAACAACTCCACGATACTCTGCTTCTGTCGAAGATAGAGCCACTGCCTGCTGCTTCTTGCTAGTTCATGTGACCGCACTAGATCCCAAATTGAACACATACCCAGATGTTGATTTCCTGTCATCAACTGAACCTGCCCAATCTGAGTCTGTGAACCCACTGAGTCTAGAATCTTGACTCCGAGTGTACAAGAGTCCATAATCAAAAGTGCCCTTCACATAACACAGCACACGCTTCGCGGCTACCCAATGATCAACCTTGGGGGCTGTCATGAAGCGTGAAATGTAGCTCACTACAAAACTGAGGTCAAGTCTAGTGGCAGTGAGATAGATGAGATTGCCCACTAGTTGCCTGAACAATGATTCATCAACTACTGGTGAGTCGGACTTAGTTGACATCTTAAGCCCTTTTTCCATGGGTGTGGAGGCAGGTTTGCAATCCTGCATTCGAAACTTATCCAGAAGACTTCGAGCATACTTGGACTGGGAGATGAAGATACTGCTCTCTGTCTGCCAAACCTCAACACCTAAACAGTAATGCAAAAGTCCCAAATCTGTCATGTCAAATGTGCTGCACAAGTCTTGTTTGATCTCAGTGATCAAATGTGCCAACTTGCCAGTAATGATCAAGTCATCCACATAGACAACAACAAGAAGTCTTGCACTACCAGTCTGTTTGACATACAAATTAGAGTCACATGGACTCCTCTGAAAGCCATGTTCTGTGAGGTACTTGTCAATCTTGATGTACCAAGCCCGAGGAGCCTGTTTCAGACCATAAAGTGCTTTGACCAATCTGCACAATTTTTGTGCTTGACCAACAACCTTGAATCCTAGAGGCTGCGTCATGTAGACTTCTTCCTTCAATTCACTGTTGAGGAAAACACTCTTAACGTCCATCTGATGAACTTTCCAACCAAACTGGACTACTAAGGCAAGGACGAGCCTTATGGTACTCATTTTGGCTGTAGGAGCAAAGGTCTCCTCATAGTCAATGCCCTCTTTTTGTGAGAACCCCCTTGCAACTAGACGAGCTTTGTACTTGTCAAGAGTTCCATCAGCTTTGTATTTCACCTTATACACCCATTTGCAGCTAATGCATTTCTTCCCTGGAGGAAGATCAGAAAGGACCCAAGTGTGATTCTTCTGAAGACTCTGGTATTCAGACTCCATAGCCTTTTCCCACTTAGGAATTCCTTTAGCCTTTGAATATGTCCGAGGCTCATAGACACTGTGAACGTTGGCCATGAGAACAAAATTAACTGTATCCTGCTGTTTGCTCTTGTTTCTAGATGATCTCCCCTCAATGAGCTCATCATCATGAAGATCTCCAATAGTCTTAGCCCACCATTTAGGCCTTTGAGAAGAAGTGCCAACATCTGATGCTACAGGAGGAGCTAGAACTGGTTGTGGATCGAGAACTGGTTCAATAGGTAGAAAATCAAGATCATTTGGAGGAAAATTAGGTTGGGCATCATCAAAGATAGAATCTGCATCATCCCTCCCATCAGGTAGACCTAACGGAAGACGTACACCCAAATCAGAAGCCTTCAAAGGCGAATCCTTTGAATGTTGAACAGGCGAGGAAAGATGAAATGGTCCTCGTTCTTCATCAAAGACAACATCCCGACTAAAGACAAGCCGATCAGTGTCCACATCAATTAGCCAGTAAGCCTTATGGTTGTCACTGTACTCTGTGAACATAAGCTTTTGACTCTTGGAATCCAACTTAGAGCGTTTGGCATTTGGAATCCATACATATGCCAAAGAGCCAAAAAATTTCAAATGATTGATCCTCGATTTTCTACCAGTCCAAGCTTCTTTAGAGTCTTCCCCTTAACGGCATGAGTAGGTGACCGATTAAGGAGATAGACTGCAGTAAAGACTGCTTCTTCCCAAAATTTGTTAGGAACACTCCTGTGTTGCAACATGGAGCGAGCCATCTCAACAATTGTATGATTGCACCGCTCTACAACACTGTTTTGCTGAGGAGTGTAGGGTGTGGTTAATTGACGTTTCGTCCCATGGGTATCACAAAAGTTGGAGAATGCAATAGAACAAAATTCGCCCCCATTATCTGACCTAAGAGTGATTATGCAAGAACCAAACTCTTTTTCTACTAAGGCCTTAAACTTCTGAAATACATTAAACACATCTGATTTCTGTTTAAGAAAGTACAAACACATCTTCCTACTGAAATCATCAACAAATAACAAGAAATATCTACAACCGGTAACAAAAGAAGTATTCATAGGCCCACAAATATCAACATGAACTAATTGTAGTGCCTTAGAAGCTTGCCATGAGTCACCATCTAGAAACGGTGTACGATGCTGTTTCCCAGCCTGACAAGCGCCACACACGTCGTGATGCTGAGTCTGAATGTCAGGTAGACCAGCTACAAGTCCCTCCCGAGCAAGCTGAGAGAGATAGTGCACATTCAAGTACCCATACCACTGATGCCATAACCTGGTGACAACAAAGTTTTTGGTTGCCATGGCTAACTCTGGAGAATCACCTGTGTCCACAAGCCTGTAGAGACCATGATCCTGAATACCGATAGCTATTGCAGTGCAAGTCTCCCGTTCAACAATTGAACATTTGTGCAAACTGAAAACCACATCCAACTGAGGAGAATTTCGCATGATTTGAATGATTGAGAGAAGGTTGAGTTCCATGCCAGGAACATAGTACACATTGAGGAATATGAGATTCCTCCCGCCAGATTGAATCTGAAAAGTGCCCTTACCGACAACTGTGTATTCTTCGCCTCCCCCAAAAACAACTAAGTCAGTGAATGGAGAGAAGTCTGTGAACCAATCACACCGATGAGTGAAATGTCGCGAAGCACCTGAATCTATGTACCAGGCAGAGGACTTAACATAGTCTGCGGGTCTTTTAGCCATAAAGGCGTAAAAGGCAGATTCCTTCTGCTCAGTTTGCTCAGCAACATGGGCGTTCTGCTGAGACCCTCCCTGCTTCTTTTGTTCAGAAGCCAAACGTGCACGACAATCCTTCTTCATGTGACCAAATTTGTGACAATAATTGCACTGAATGTTCTTTTTCTTAGAATTGTCCTGAGACTGTCCTGAGCCTTTCTGCTGTGAAGGCTGACCTCTACCTTTGTTCTTAAACTGAGTGTTAGTTGCAAAGGCCTACTTTGTAGAGGATGATGAACCACTACTACCAAATTTTTGTTTCCAACGGTCATGCTGTAAGAGGATAGTGCAAAGTTCTGGAAACTTCAGGTCAACATTAGCAGACGTAATGTTGAGAATCTCTATGAAATGTTCATAGGGCTTAGGTAGGCTCTTCAGAGTGATCACGACCATGTCTTCTTCCTCCATTTTCTGACCAATCGCCTCCAGTTGATCTCGGATCTCTTGGATTTTGTTCAAGTGCGCCTGCAATGTTGTCTTCTCATCCATGACGATAGAAAACAACATGCTTTTCAAGAAAAACACACGGCTTTTGTCAGAAGTTTCATGCAAACCCTTCAAGTGATCCCAAATCTCCTTTGTTGATTTTCCAAGCAGGATCTAAGATAGCTGATCATTAGTTACTGAAAGTTTGATAAGCATCACTGCTTCACGATTCTGCTCATCGAACTTCTCTTGGGTTTTGTTTGCAGTGGTGGGACGAATAACATTGCCCAGAATCATCTGATCAAGGTAGCGGTATTGAAAGATGGTCATCATTTGTTGCTTCCAAGTGTTATAATTTCTGCCGTTAAATCTTTGACTGCCTTCCAACATAATGCTGGTCAAACTCGCCATCTTCACGCTTTTCAAGGCATGAAAAATGAGGTACTAATAAGAGGTTGAATGCATGAAACTTGAGGCACGAGTTCCAATGCAAAAATTGAGGCAAATTTTGGTACAAAACTATAGAAAGTACAATGGACGGATGGCACAAAATTCAAGGCATGGAAAATGATGCACCCAAAAAAATTTGAGACCAACCCAGTTGAGCTCTCGAAAAACCCACCAAGAATATGTAATTGAAAAATTTTCCGAAGTGATTTGACTGGTGAAAACCCTAGTCGAAATTGCAGGATGCCCTAGCCGCCATGAAAGCTCAAAAAACTTGTAGAAATGAGCTTGAATCTGCACAAAATTTTGACAAAAGAAATGCCAAACCCTAGGCGACCAGGAGGGGACCATGTGCAGTATAAAAACCGAGCCCAAAGAACTCAAAAAACTCAGACAAAATCGAGCTAAAACACGTCTGACAAAAAAATGCGGATTTCGCAAAAACGTGAGCAAAAGGTCATGCAAAGACATGGCCAGAGCAGAAACAGCGCCTAACTAGAAGCTTCGACCTCCAAAAACGTGCTTTTAATGCACAAATACATGTCGCAATCGTGCGCGGACTGTGAGAGAAAACAAAAAATGGCGCCCAAAAATAAAATTGCAGCCTGGAGAGTAACGAATCCGCGATTTTACTCAGGAGGGTGGGTCGCGATTTTCAGTGAGTAAAATTTCACGAAAATCTTCAATCTCAAAAACCCACGAACACTGACCCTTCAAGAAAAAACAAAATTCGAATTTTCTAAAAAATTTCCAAATAGAACAAGAAAAAAATCTCTCGAAAAAATTCCTTTGGAAAAAAAAATTCGAATTAAAAGGGCTCTGATACCATATTACACAAGTAATTGGTAAAATAATTGATGTATTAACAAATGAGCGAAGAGCTCATTAAATAATTTACAAAATATACAAGAACAAAAAGTTTCTAAAAAGAAACTTCAGATAAGATCGGAGACGATCTTATCAATATAAAATACAATAAATTACATCTTTGAGCATTAATAAATAAATAAATAACATTATTTTAATAGACATCCATGGATATAATATTGCTATGGAAACAACAGTGTTCAAGTTTGGGTTACAATGTGCAGTGAAAGAAATTACAATGATATATAACAAAAAATTCGCAAGTCAACTAAATTGGTGAAATTTGTAGCATATCCATTTTAATAGACATCATAGTCTAACATGAAGCTTCTATTGGAATGAGATTACAATTGCATAAATGTATGCAGCTGAAACAGAAGAAAACAAAAATTTGCCCAAACATTACATAATAAATAAGGTTATCCATAAGATTGGTCAAATTCTTTAAGTCAAAACTGTTGGGTTTTGTGTTTTCATCTGGTAATTAAGTTTTTTTTGTTGCCAATTTCGCTTGTTGTTTAAAGTAAAGAGAAAAATCCATACAATCCGAAGCTCCAAAAAGCATACAATCCAAAAAGCATAAAAATAAAGGAAATAAAAAGCTTAAAAACTAAAAAAATCAAAGAAACAAAATTGTCCAACAGTGAAAAGCATTCTTATGGTTCCTTGAGCATGTACCATGATGAAAAATTTGGCAAACAGGAGTCATGTGTATATCTGCTATCTGAGAGCACCCTCCACCTCCCATTTGCTTGTCATGGCATTCCATGAGACCACATTTCTTTGAGGCATTTTATCAAACAGTTCACTGCAGTGTCTATGCATTTGCTTGTCTATTTTGTCAAACAGTCCATATTTCTTTGAGGCATTTTATCAAACAGTTCACTGCCTTGTCTATGCTACCACATTTTTCTTACGTATCTACCAAACAGATCAATCAGTTCACTGCCTTGTCTATGCATTTGCTTGTCATGGCATTCCATGAGACAACATTTCTTTGAGACATTTTATCAAACAGTTCTCTGCCTTGTCTATGCTTACTATTATGCTGTGATAGATTTTTGCCAAGCATCCATAGCTTATTCGAAAGCGTTTGTTTTAGGCTTTTACCCATAGTAGCAAGGCAGTGAACTGTTTAATAAAATGCTTTGGTATTTTAGTATTTTAGTATTTTTGGCTACAGATGAAGCCAATTTATACAGAAACAAATAAATAACATACTTGTATATAAATATTTGAAGATTTCCAACTCACCCAGTTAGCAGATCCACACCTCTCTTTTTTTTTTAACAAAAAATAAATGTCATTGCAAAGTCTCAGCTGAAGCTACATTCTCATCACCCATCAAACCTGAGCAAGCACCTGCTCTTATCTGCCTCTGTAATTCTTCAAAGATGGTTCTGCAATATGGAAGTTGCTCCATTGTAGAATGAAAATGCTAGGAATGAAAAATAAAACACCATGTGCAAGGGAATTAAGATGAATTCGCAAGTTTTTTCCAATTAATTATTCATGCCTTAATACTTTCTTGTGGCCTTCGATGTCAAACTAAATTGAATTAAGATGCATTTGTAGATTTGATCATAATCCCACGTCAAAAAGACTTTGCATGGACACATTGTACGTCAGTATTGGGTACAATGAAGGTTAAATACGATTGGTGTTTGAATGAAATCAACGGTGACATTTATTGCTTCAAATGGCATTTGGCAAAGGAGGTGGGAAATAACACCATTGTTTGTACAAAATGCCCTATGGATGTTACGTATCAGGAAAAACAAGCTCTTCAAGCAATTTATGAGGGTAAGGCTAAAAAGGCAAGAACACAGATTGAAATAAACTCTAATTCTACAAAAGATTGGAGGAATTGCTTCAATTAGGAATATGATGCACATGTGTTTTCCAGGGAATCTAGGTCAACACCTTTTTCTATAGCACCTAGCCCAAACACAGGTGGAGGAAACATAAATTCTTTCTTCACACCTCGTAGTACACTAGGATCACAAATCACTTTAGAGAGTATAGGATGGAAGAAGAATGTACATGATCAAGCAAAGAAGGCAATTGCAAGTTTTTGGTACTACTCAAGCTTGCCATTCCATGTTGCCAGGTCTCCATACTGGCAAGGTATGGTGGGTGCTATTGTAAGTGTAGGTCCTAGGTTCAAAGCCCCATCTTATGAGACATTGAGGGTTGCTATGCTTAATGATGTAGTACAGGATGTTAATGATGTTCTTGATGAACATTGACTAGAGTGGGCAAAGACTGGTTGCACCGTAATGTCAGATGGATGGACAGATAGGAGGAATCGAACTCTCATCAACTTCCTCGTGTCTTGTGATATTGGCACAATATTTTTGAAATCTGTGGATGCATCAGATACAATCAAATCTGCAGCTGCATTGTTCAAGATGTTTGACTTGGTGGTCATAGATATAGGGCTAGATAATGTGGACTAGTTCATTACAGACAATGCTGCTGTTGCTTGTGTTGCTGTTGGGAGACTCCTGACAGACAAATACCCCTCTATATTTTTTACCCCATGTGCAACACATTGTCTTGATCTATGTATAGTCCCTTCTCAGATTAGGTCGATATTTTTCACGATATTTTAGTTTTACTTTTTGGCATATTGTCAAATACTTTATCAAGATACTGATATGGGTTTTCTTCAAAAGGCTTCTCAGAGGTTGGTAAGATTTGTATTCATATTTCATCAATTCCAAGCATAACGGATCATGGAAAATAAAGATTGCTTATGCCAATGACTGTTCATTACAAATCTACAAAGCTGAAGCAATAATTTATCTAGGTAGATTTCCTAATTACCCTTTTAGAATCATATTGTCATTTTGTTCCACATATAGCAGTAGTCTGAACTGGAGGTGATAATGAATTTGTTGGAGTGATAAGACAATATTTGATTTGTCTATGCAGTTTTAGAAATAAATCTTGACATGGCGTTGCAATTCTAACATATATTTATACTCAAGCATCTAATCAACTTCATGAGACCTGATTGCATAAAATCTGGTATTTATATTTCTTGTAATTGGAATGAGCAAAGAGATATAAGTATACTTGTCAGATAAATACAACTTGCAAACTTGGAGTCCCAATGCAATGTTGACTATATTGACTCCCGTTTGAATTAATGACTATGCAACAAGTTGGCAAGGATGGCCCGATGGTCTGTAGCTGAGTATGATACTTGATGCCGCTTATTCGCTTTCCTAGTTGGTAGCAGACTTGGCCAATGAGATGCGACAAAATGGATTGACTCCCTTTGACTTGAGGCAATATACGCGATCTCCCAAACAATAACAATAATAATAATTTCTGAGAAGGCGTCAATTATAATGTTCTTGATGTAGGAATTAGTGGCGATTTCCCATTGGTTCGATAATCTTCATTCATTTCGAGTTTGGAAGATAACTCCTAGCTGAATATTGGGAGCTTCTTCATTTAGAGGTTGCATATCGAGCTTCAATGGTGATGGATTTCCTATTTGCTTCAGTTTTGAGTAGCTTTGATTTTTTCTAGTAATTATTTTTGTTTGTTCTCTTGCTGTTGGAGTTTTTGGAAATGTTCAAAACAAACCTATCTGACCCATGTTTTAACTTGCATCATTCTGAGGAGTTGAGACATTTTTGTGTGTATTGTTGCTGAGTTTTCCTCTCATTGGGGTGCCCATTTGCTCCAGTTTTGGTGTTTTTTAGATGAGAATCTGATTTTTGGCATGAGGTCGACTTGCTAGGGAGGTTGTACCATTTGCAGCAGGTACATTGGTATGTGTGCTTGAGATTTCTGAGCTGGTTTGTGGAATTTGTTTGCTAGGACTTAGATACCTAGCTCTAAGACATCATTTGCAACAGATTTGAGATGATTCAAAGGTGTGGTTAAAGAGTTATGAGAATTTGACAGTGTGTGGGTTGATGTATCGGGTTCGCTGTTTAGAAAATCAAACTGCTGCCCCTTCATAGCAGACCTGGTATATTCTCGGTATTTGCTTGTTTTATGTTGCCTTATGGTTCATTGAAGCAAGGTCTGATTTATATTGTAATAAGCTTTCATTTGAGTAGCTCGTAACATATTTTCCATGTATCTGATAATCATTGTAATGCTGATTCGGTTGTACCAATTAGCCTTCTACTTCTTAGTTTTATTGTAGTTCACTCCTGTTGAATAAGTGGTTGAGTTGCTTTACTTTACTTGTTACCCGCTGAAAAGTGGAAGTGGTTGGCTATGCCGCCAAGTTCATTGCTTTACTTTACTTTTTTGTAGCCCGCTGAAAAGTGGAAGTGGCTGGCTATGTTGCCAAGTATTTCCTTTCTCTATTGGATGGCTTTTTGCCAATAGTTTAGTTGTACTTTCAATAGTGAAATTATATTCAGATCTCCTTGCACCGTATGCTCTTATCTTGCCCATTCTGGGATTTGGGTGATCAGAAAGTGAAGGGTTGCTTTCAGTTTGCTAATTATTATATTGGGCTAACACTAACGGGTGAAGTTTATGTGGAAAAATTTGGGGAAAAACTAAGGGGGATATTTCAGTAACATATTTCATGTCTTTTTGGACCTTTTGTATTTCTTTTCCCTGCAGAGATGGATATTATGATATAAATCGAGATTTAAATTTGGCTCACAAGTTTTCAAGAGACATTTTGTGTTCAATGCTAGTGTATATTTCTTATGCCTATGGGTTTGTTTTGTGCCTGCTAGTTTATTTCTCTGTGTATTTGTTGCTTTTACATTGGAAGTAGACCTAACCGTTTTTATTTTACTTGTATCAATATAATACAATAGTTATATGTACAGATGAACCAGCCTTTCATTAATTGGTAACTGATGTCTATTTGTCTTACATTCCAAGTCCAACACACTTTACAGTGTACACTGTCTGGTCTAGATATACTGGTTCGTCCTACCATGGAAGGAGACAATTTATGCTATATGAAATATAATAAAGTGGTCTTGCTATAAATGAATCAACCTTTCAATTATGTTTGACTAAAGTTTGTAAACAGGTAATGCAACATTGGAAACAAACATCTCTTCACAGCAGAATTTGACAGACACTCAAGATATTCCTATCAGAGGGAATGGTTTTATTCCTACTGCAAGAGTTCAGGAATTAAGAACAAAGTTGATGAATTTTATGGAGCAACATATTTACCCATTAGAAAATGATTTTGTTAAGCTTGCTCAATCGGACAAGCGGTGGACAATTCACCCAGCAGAAGAAACATTAAAAGAAATGGCAAAGGCTCAAGGTCTCTGGAACCTGTGGATACCTGTAAGTATGAATCTTAGCTAATTGTTTAAGATAATATGCGGCTAGCTTATATCTGTCTTAGATGCATTATATAATATCTTTAATATTTATAAATTTTTGTGTATCGTGTTTCCTTGGCCTTCTTGCTTTTGAGCATTGTGATTGGCTGGGTTGAGAGTTATTATTATTATTTTGTTTGTAATGAATCATATAATGACCATAGATATTTGAAAAAATTAAAGAAAAAACGAAAGAAATGAGAAATTTCATGTTGGTTTGTCATTTTTTTCCTCAGAGGTTGTTTTCACCCTTCTTGAAATGCAGGTTGATAGTGCTGCAAGGGTTCAGAAGTTGTTTTCTAAGGATGACCATGAGAGTTGGTTATTTGGTGCTGGTCTCTCAAATCTTGAGTATTCCTACCTATGTGAGATCATGGGGCGCTCAGCTTGGGCTCCTCAAATTTTCAACTGCAACGCGCCAGACACAGGAAACATGGAGGTAATCTCAGTTCATATTGATCTGGTTTGTTTGTGTTTCAGAAATTAAGTGTTTACTATCTATTTATTCATTTAATTTTATTGATCAACTAAACTTGATTTTTGAATGTGAGGTCAAGCTCAAGGTCACATCGGAATGAAAATCTATAAATATGGGATTAATATTCTTGCAGAATATGAATGATGTATCATTGTAATGACCAGATGGATAAGTTTATATTGTAGGTTTAATTGGGCCACTAATTAAAATTCTTCCTGAATTTGTACATAAACCATTTTGATTTAAATATCCTCTTTACACAAAGATTATGTGATTTACCAAAATTGAGGTGTTTGTAGGTTCTACTTATATATAATGTCTATTTAGAAGACAAGAAATATATGTATATTAACATGATTCTTAGAGAAACACAGCTGCTAGGAAGCTTGAGTTAGAATTGGAGACCTTGTGCTTGTACCTATACCCATATCTCTCCTTGTGACTATTCTTATTGTAACATGGCCAAATCCTTTGATAATGTTAAATGTATCCCTGAATCTCATTTCAAAACGACAATGCTGTGCCCATAACCTACATCTCAAAGTGCCTATGGTTATAAACTAGCTTTTAGAGTAAGAGGGTACAAAAATAAAATACCGACACCTTAATATCACTCCATAATTTAATGAAGCAAGATGTAGGACTCCTATTCTTAATTTTATATTGAAGATATGATTTCATGATGGAAGGTGATCTTAAGGATTGTTGTTTACAAGGAGGAAGATTCTCTTGTGCGATTGTTTGTAGGCATTGTAATGATTGAGTTGCAGCTCTAATTCTACTTAGTGTCAATGCCAAACCTAAATTTATGATTGACATCAATACCAGGAATAGTCTCCTACTCAATCAAGGGCTATTCTGTCCTACATCAGCATTTGAATCAACATTTCCATTGGTGCCAAATGATGTAGGTGCTACATCCCCTTACCATCGACATTGCACCCTTTCCTTGAGGGGCAAAGCTGCTTCTATGAATTGAGGGCCCAGACTGAGTGCTACTTCTTGTCACAGCTTATCCATATGTGATGAGTCTTGGGGGTCAAAGCAGCCTATATAAATTGAGGGTCCAGATTGGTTGCTACTTCTTGTTACAGCTCATCCATATCTGATGAACATGAAGGGTCAAATGTTGCATCTTCCATGATGATTCCTTTCCAGAATTTTTCAAAGGGATGCATGATCCCCTCCAACCATTGTTTGAAATAGGGACATCCCTTCGGAATCAGGGATGGGAATCAAATGTCCCCCTGCTACCTCCCAATCACTGCCTTTAGGGAAGGAAATCCTTGAGATGCCCTTGCCAAACCAAAGGATATCCTTTGCTTGCAGAGGATGTTGGGGGAACTCCCCATCATCCCCGGGACAGCCAAGGGACAGTTCAGCATTCCTCTACCATCTTGGGGACACTGGAGAGTCTTGATATTGAACAAAGTTTCCCTATTTTCTAATAATTTTTTTTATTTGTGTCAAAGCTTTGAACAAACATATGACATGTCGGCATGTACAAATGGTTGACATTGGAAGAAGGAAGGAATGTTTAGACAATATTGGAGGCAAAAGTAGACTATTAAAACAGCTGTTATTGTTTTTGCTTACTTAGATGCATGCTTTCTCATCTTAACTTTAGAAAATTGGTGATTCAATATTTCATAATCTGTATGTCACATACACCTCAGCCCTAGTAGAGAGGGAAGGAAGCAGTGAGGACGGGGTGGTGGTGGATGTTATTAAGTTTTCTTAAATGTTTGTGAGTTTCTGCTGATTGCTGTAGGCAGATTCTTTAAACAGAAGAAAATTTCAAAATAAATAAAATGGTTCAATAATGATGATATTCCTCTCTTCAACTGCACAGCCCTCATCATTTAGACCAGTCATATTCCCCAGCTTCACCATTAGTACCGAATAATGAGGATTTGGTGTTGGAAAAAACATTGTAATTGCAAGGAAGACTTTATCTATAATAATATAATATATTTATTTTTAGTTAGTTTAATTAATAAATATATTAATAATATTCAAATTCTATCTATATTATTAATATTAATAATCTATGTATGTATGTATAATGTTATTATATCTGTGTATATTTAATATATTATCATATATGCACATATGACTATATATGTTATTTTTAGGCCGCCAGCCACTGTCCCCCCGGCTGTCCCCAAATATGGGTCCATGGTCTCCCCATGGTCTCCCCATCCCCCAAACCTGCCCTCTTGTCTCTCCTTTCCCTATTCCAAAACTCCATGGAACACTGTCCTTTTCTATTTGTAGCACTGTTATACATATGGACATACACACATAGATAGAGCTAGATAGAGAAGAAAGGTACACATTCATCTCCTTTGAGAGAATTTCATGTAAAGGAAGTTTGGCTTATCAAAATTTAGTTTCAGTTCCATATCCCGTTTATGTCTCATACATCAATGTTACTTGTGTTTGCCACATACCTATTAGGTACATATATGATGAATACATAATATTTTAATATAGAATAACAATAATAAAATGGATTGGTGAGAATGAATGAATGTAGAGATAGTTTACTTATATGTGGATCAAAGGGTATGTTGGTTAGGATATGTCTCATCAAGGTAATAGGCTGCATTTTTTCTTAGTGACTATTAAAAGTAATCGATATTAATTAGGTATCTGACAGTGTTCTGGTTTATCTTTTTAAATTTCTACTGTCATAACACATCTGAATTCCAACAATGAAGAGTTTTGCCACCAGATATCTCATGAGATTTGGATAATCGCATCTCTTGGGATTCTTCTTGCTTTTGTGGTGCTCTACTTTTGCATGTTAAAATGACTATTGAGATTTCTCTGCTGTTTGAAGGGAATACTAGTAGAGGAATTTGTATCAGAACTCCAGTGTGACCAAAATGATTGAAATTTGAATGCTTCAGATAGTGTCATTTACCTTAGATTAACTTGTTCTTCTATTAAAAGAGTCAAACATGCTTTTTTGTTACGTCCAATCTCATTTATGAGGTTCATTAAAGACTCTTCGAAAAAAGTACAGCCAATAAAAGATATTAAAAATTAATGTCCTTTGCTTATCAAGTCTATGATGAAGCTACAAGTAAGATTAATTTAGCACAGAAAAGTTACTGGGAAGAGCAAAACCATTATTTATTAAATACCAGTTGGCTTGACTTGAACTTGAGAGCAATCAGCTGCAAATTCAAGAAACTAATTCATCACATCTGTTACCATGAGAGTTTTCAGTATCTGGTGAAAAGTTTGCAGGTATTTTAATAATTAATGATGGTTAATGTGGAATCACAATAAGAAGCCAGCTATAAAATACTTTTTGCATTGTTTCAATTGTTTATGTGAAGATTGTTTCTCAGCTTTAATCCTTTATAGCTGTTGGGCTTGTTATGTTTATCTTTTATGTCTCCTTGGGTTGCAGTTAGAGCAATTTATTTGCATTGTTTTTTCTGGTCTTTATACATGCTTGTTCAATGAGCTCTGCACTTTTGTATAATGCAATATGAGGGTTTTATTTTGAAGTTTCTTTAGTTGAGTAAATTATACTCTTTATCATGTTTACTTCACTGATGGTCACAGTTATTTGTATATGCTCTTGTTGATGATAGTTTTCAATCCCTTATGAAAACATTTTTTTTTTGAATGTGGTGCAAACGAATTTATGTCAAATAGGTTAATGTATTGCTTAGGTCATAAATATTTAATGGGTGATATATGTAATTACTCAGGTATTGTTTCGTTACGGCAGCATTGAACAGCAAAGAACATGGCTCATTCCTTTATTGGAAGGGAAAATTCGATCTGGATTTGCAATGACAGAGCCTCAGGTTGCATCTTCTGATGCAACTAACATAGAGTGTTCAATGGTTAGGTAATAATACTTCAATTTTGCAGTCAAGATTTGCTTAGGTCATAAGTTTTTCATTTAGTATTGAATGATTACTTTCTATACATAGGTTTCATGCATGCACCCCTCAATTTGTTGTAGTTTGTAGATATTGAGATTGGAAGTATGTTATTGATTTGTAATTTCTTTGTTTTATAGTAGAAATTAGCAAACCAAACAATTTATAATACTTTGCTACTTGAAAAGTTCTAATGACCGTTAATTAGAGGATTGGAATGTTCTTTAGACTGGAAATAAGAACTAAAGAACAAAATAATATGCAATGCAACTCAAGGTATTTATCCTATAAAATCCAGGGGTGGAAAAATACCAGTTGGTAGTGGGAACTGCTTGTCTACCTGATTGTTATTGCTCCAGAAAAACAAGTACAAGACAAAAGATGCAACTTCTATTTTTTCTTGTTACTGTCAAGTCTGCCATTTCATTCTTCAGTTGTAATTCCTCTTCAACTAGTCAAATCAACACTCTAATCTGCCGATCTTGATACATTCATTATGGAATGCCTCCATGCTCTAATTTGCTCACTACATATCTTTAAATAGGTTTTCGTGAAGGGAAATTTGTGGTACATGAGGAGTCATGAAAGAAATTGAAAGGTCATGGGGGGAACGTGAAAGATCATGTGTAGGGCATGAAGAGCTATGGAGTTGTGTGGACTGTGGAGCGTTTTGTCTTCTTTTTGGGAAAGAGATAAAGTGTGGTGTTTTGTCCCTTCTTGGAGAAAGAAAAGATAAGTAATATGTTCCATGCCTTCTTGGATCATTATGGATGACACTCTCATGGTTCTTTATGGATCATTCCTTGAAGTCTTTTGTCCCACAAAAAAGGTTACTATCGAAATATAGAAAAATTTCTTCCTCCATCTCTACTTGCAGTTCCCTCATTTCCCACATTTGTGGTTTCCTTATCTCTCCCTGACTCCCACTTCCTGACCATGCTGCCTTGAACTTCACCCTTCATGCTAAATCCCATTCCTTTCACCCCTCTCTCCCATCACGTTCCCAACATTGCACACAACACTATCCACTTTGATGATGATTGCAACCTTAACTATGCTGCCCATCTCTCCCTTCTTTTGCTTGAGTTCTGCTATCACCCTCTTCCCACCTTTGATACGGTGTATGAGTTCCTTTGTCAATACATTTGGGATGCTGCCCTTCATTCTTGTCCCCACACCATACATTACCCTAGACCTTCTCACCTCCATAGATCCTATCCTACGAACCTACAATTTGATGACAAATGTAAATCTCTCCATCGAAGGTTTAAGATTTCCCTAACACATGAACCTTCCTCCACCCCCTCATTTGTAGGGAACGTCATCATCTTTTCCATCACAAGAAGTGGGAGTTTCTTTATTCGCAGCAACTTACCCTCTTTGCTGGTCTTCACCACTCCTCCAAGACCTTTGAGCACACTCTTCTCTTGAGAAAAACTACAAATACAATTTATATTGGCCCTAGTGGAAGAGCTTCCTATGCTAGCTTTCTTTATGATTTACTTAACCAACTTTCTTTCATTGTCTACATCCCACCATCATCTTCTATTGTTTTCTCTACGTATACCATCAAGAGGGCTATTTTGAAGCTATGTACCAGCAAAGTAGTAGATTGTGATGGCGTCCAAGCTAAATTCATCAAATTTGATGTGGTTCCTGTTGATGTGTGTCTTATGACAACGCTAGCATAGAATAAAATGTCCAACGGTCACTCTATTCTCTCTTGATCAAAGTGTTCTGCATGCTAAGATTGCGTGAAAGTTCATGCATTCGACTCCAAGGTTCCTTTTATTGTGAATAGACTCAGTTGGTTGATGTGAATATGCTGGGTATTCCAAGGGGACTTACGTAATTGTTCGATTTCTTTACTCAAGCAGATGAAAGGTTTTGGCTATGATGCTTTGGTATTTGAACGGACCGGGAGATACTGAATTTAAAGGAGATGGGGATAGGAATTCTATGATCTATCTCTAAGGGTAGAATGCGAAGGCTAGCTTTAACAATCTTCAAACCAAACTTTGTTTCGTCTCCCCTTCGGACAACTCTGACAAAGCTGGTGCAATCTTCAAAGGATGGATAGGATGTTCAAATTGAGATTCAACATGCGCACCCCTTCACAACAAAGCAAGTGGACACACAAATCACAACCGAAGTTAGGTGCTGAGATTCCAGTTGACCACGCTGGGGCAGGCTTACCGTCAGCAAGCCCGCTAGTGGTATGGACACGAGAAGATTTGCTCAAACCAACGTCGCATTCCACAATTAACACTACTTGCATGAAAACAAAATTTACTTTACTCTACTCTATTCGAATTGGAAAGACAAAAAGATCTCGTCAACTGCCCACAATGCAAAATGAAGTCACCAATCAATGAAATCCTTATATTATGAGAGTTTTACACAACAATCTTTTGCAAAAACTTTCAAAGGGAAAGTCTTTCTTTCCTTTCCAAACTAAGCTAACTCCTAGCTCTATCTTAACTCCTATCTAGCTCAACTCTATCTCTGATTTCTGTCTAACTCTGATATCCTTCTAACTGATTACAAATGAGGGGGGATACCCCTTTTATATCTAGCCCAGTCCAGTGGACGGCTTAGATTGAAATACAATGGAAGGCTCAGATTGAGCCACCTAAGCCCTGATTAGGGTTTTAGCCCTAAAAATCGCCACTGAGAGGAGTGGGGCAATGAATGCGCCCTCCACTCCTCATCAATGAACCACTATCCGCCATCAATGCACGTCGTCTCCCTCCAGAAGGTCATCGTCCAGAAGGGCGTTTCCTTTCTCCTTCTCGCTGGCTGCAAATATGATGAACCTAGATAATACTACCTCAACTTCCTGATCTGATATGGGAGGAATGTGATCCAACTAAAATTCTAAAACTGTAACTGTTTGCCCATGCTGAGCACAAGATTTCTTCCAGGCGACAAGGGCCTCCTGGGTGTTCTGTATGATACTGGAGAATGTAGAAGTGTTCTCGAAGTCATCCTGTGTGAAGGTCTTTACCTCAGAAAAGAATGGTGTCAATCTGTTCTTCAATCCATCTGCAGTTACCTCTTCAGAAGTCAACCTCCTGGCAAAGATTGCCTCTAGTGTGTTGAGAATTCCATCTAAGATGTTCGTCATGGCCTTTCTGATCCTGACATAATCTGTCTGTGATGCATCGTAGAATCCCCGGCCTGTGACTATTGAAGAGTACCATCCGACAAAGTCGTATCTATCCCCCTGCTGAATTACACCTCCCTCAACCAAAACTTGTAGAGGTGTGCTCATCAAAGCCCCTAAATGGAGAACAACTCTCGTCTGATAGATACGGGCCTCACCCCAAGCATGGCTAACTGCATCCATCCTTGCCATAATATCGGAGGCTTGCCGATAGGCATGTGCAAGGTCCTCCATAAACTTTCCTATTTCGACACGGACGCCGGCAACCCATTTGTCTACCTGTTGTGCCATTCTCTTCAAATCTTCTAACCCACTGATTGATTCCTTGGAAAATTCAGCTGGAATCTGAATTTCCGGATTCTCTTGCCCACAAGGACGGGACAAGTGCTGCACGTAGCCAATCAGTGTCTTGTGCTCTACCTTCAATTTCTTGTATTTGCCCTCAACATAGGACAATCTATCCTTGAGTGCTCGATAGGAATTATCGCACTCTTCTACTACTTGTGCTTCAGTAGTGCGGCCAAGTTCCATAGTTGTGACAACATAATTTTCGAGAACGGCCTCGTCCCAATCACACTCTACCCGAGGCACTGCCACATGTAAAGTTCGAGATCCATCCTCATCCGTGGATATTTTGGAGAACTTCCTAGCCTTCTTCTTTGTTGGAGGTGCGCTGATCCTCTGTAACAACTCCATCTCAACTGCGGGGTCAGTCTCATCTACAGGATCATGCCTCATCCTATCCCTTAGCCATTCTGGCACCTCCTGCCACATGTCTGATATAACAAAAGGCTGCTCAACCTCGGCCTCTACCTCGTGAACTTCATCTTTGCCATCGTTCCGACGAGGCTCATCATCATCAATAGGCTCAGTGTCTCCTGAGCTCTGGGCATCCTGATTTGAAATGGCATCATCCTCGAGAGCCGCCTCAATCTCCTGCTGAAATTGAGTATCCCTGGCAGTCCCCTCATCTGTGTCTTGCTGATTTTCTTGCTGATTATCTTGCTGATTATCTTCTCGGGGCATGTTGATGCTCTGGCCCACTGATTCTCTACGGGGTGGCTGACTTGCCACTTGCACCGTTTGTTCCGCCTGCAATCTCTCCCTCTGATCAGCAAACAATGATACCTCTTGTAGACTTGGAGAGTTTGCTCGAGATGGTGTATGCAAGGACTCCTCAACTCTCAAAGGCTCTGGTTGAACCGGCTCTTTTCCTCTTGGCTCTGGAGTATGATCCACCTGCCTTCTCTGCCTAGCTGCTGGTGATCTGTGATCTCCCATCAAATTATAGGTAAGGGGAATTGATCGTCCCTTAAGTCGGCTGACATGCCTCTCTACCCAACTCCGTGTAAATGTTAAGACCGGGATACAGAGTGTATCCAAATCGGTGATCTCTTGCTCCGACCAATCTGGGAGTGGTAGAGGCGTATCTCTCACTGTCTCATAGTCAGCCTGTACTATGTTTATGTCTTCTTCAATCTGATCCGGTTCTGGGACAATCTCGCACTCTCTGATCATTACCAACGGTATCCGAGAAAACATTCTCTTCCTGATCTCGATCTCATCCACTGCACTGGCCCAAAAGTCTTTGATCTGTGCCTTGTGTCTGAACTCTTCTGACAATATCCATTTGATGTTCCTGTGGGGATCGTAATGGTGCCTGCTGGTGTGGTAGGAAAGATGGAAGAATTGGAGCTCATTTTCTGCCTCCCTAGCTGCTTGCAGCGATGGGTAGATTTCATCTGAATTCCCCATGGTAATTGGGAATCCGAGTTCACCTTTCTTTTTCTTCTTTTGAATCTTATTGTAGGTAATAAGTTGCCTAGATACTTCCAGCATCACTATTCTGTTGGTAGGATACCGGGGCAATCTATAAGGATAGGAAGAGAATCCTTGCAGCCTTATGTAGATGAACTTTTGAAATTGGATAAACCAACATCCGAATTTCTCAATCATCTCTTGTGCTTCCTTGGATATTCTGAGATGGGTTCTTTGCTGCAAGGTCCTCGTAATATGCATAGTGAAGGCATCATTGACCCTTTTGTAGTTAGTTGTGCTTGTCAAATGCAATTGTGGACAAGCCTCATGTATTTTAAATTGATGGGAACCACACCCAATTGGTTCCTTGTAAGAGATCCCCCTATACTTTGTCATGCGAGCCAGCATATAGACAATATAAGAGCCCATGTAAAACGTTTTTGTTCTTCTCACACCACGGAGCTGCTCGTGAATGCTGTCGCTGATCAATAGTGCCCAATCCATGTGATCTTTGCCCTCTAGTACCAAGTTGACATAGTAGAACATCCAAGGTTCAAAAATGAACGCTTGGGGGCATCCTCCAACTCTGCTCAACATCATAATCAGATCACCAAACTCTTGCCTCAAATCCTTTGAGATTATCTGTTTGGGTAGTTTTGTACGAGTTGGCTTGGGCTTGATCATCCACCTGGTGTTTATCAAATCAGCACATCAGTCTGTTGTGGATGAATACATTCTTTCAACCCTTTCTTTCGTTTTATAGATCATCTTCTCATGAACTGGAATCCCGAACGCTTCCCCGATCGCTTCAAGTGTCAGGTTGGCCAATATCTTGCCATTTGGCAAAGTGATCATTCTCTGGTCTGCGTTGTAGTGGTGGGTGCATTCCATGATGAGTTCTGGACATTGGATAGCTGGCGGAAAACTGGCAGCTGCATACAACCTGCTCCTAACAATATTGTGTGAAGTCACTGATGGGTGATGGCCTCCAGTCCCCATTATCCTTCTTCTGAATGCCTCCAGGTTGAACGAGCCTAAGTTTGTGTCAGCCAGCTTGCCCAACTTTGATGAAAATTTTGATTCTGGCAAGAAGGACTTGCTCAATTTCTTGATTACTGCTTGTCTGGATTCGGTGTGGTTGTTTCTGCCTGCAGCTCTTCTGCTTGATTCAGCCATTCTGCAAACCTTAACACTCTTGTTCACTTCAGTATTTTAGAAGCTTCCGTGAAATTTCTGTAGTTATGCAACTTCTCTTAAATTCGTACTTCTCCTCCAAAATGCACTTCACATTCAGCAACTTCAGCAATTTGACTTTTCAAATTCAGATTTCAGCCACTTCAAGACTTCTCAACTTTAGATTTCTCAGCAACTTTGAGACTTCTCAAAAAAAACGTACTTCAACTTCAGAAAATGCTCTGCATTCAGCAATTTGTGAGGAGAATGAATAAGACTCAGAATATTATAGCTAGGTCGAAATCCAGCAGAGGCTATACTTAGCACATTTTCGAATTCCACTTTCCCTCTCTTTTCCAGTTGTAACACTTGTCACTCGAAGCATCAAAATCTCAAGCTTGTAGAAGTATGAATTTCATCACCTCTGCACAGGCCCGCCTCATCAAATTTGATCCTTTAAAATATTAAATCACTCACTCTGTTGAACAATTTCAAATTCATTTAGCTAAGTCATTTAATCTCATCTTGCCTTGGCAAAAATTATCTAGTTCAATCCTCCAGTGAAACGTTTTAGTGAATTCACTCACTTTATTTGTTTGCCTTTATTGAAATTCTTCAAATTTGCCTTAGGAATTTTATCAAAATAGACACCGGGCAAAAATATCCACCGAAATGATGCGAGCAAGGCGTGGAACAAATTCAAACCATCTTGCAATCGACAACGTTCAATACCCAGAAGAAAATTCTTTTCAGAATTCATCGTTTTCATGTGTATCCGGATGAAGGGGTACTTTTAATTTTTATTATTTAAAAATAATAAAATGGCTAAGGTTCATTTCTCTTCACTCTGGACGTCTTCCCCACTTGCAACCTCAAGTTTCTCTGCCTTGGCATTTTTCTTTGATTTTCCCTCTGAAGAATTTTCTCTCCGGAGATTTTAGCATCACCTGTAGGCGTACTTCTTACCTTTGAAAATGCCTTAGAAAATTATTTTAAATTTAAATTTTATCACCTTACCCTTGAAGGGCGCATTTTAACATGTGAGCTTCTATTTTATCTCTTAGGCAATTCCACGCCTAGACTTTCTTCATCACACTTAGCAATTTTCTCCTTTTTAAAATCATGTCCCCCTTTGCCTTACCTTTACCCCTGGTGCATATAGCATGTCATGAGGGAAACTTGGAGTGCATTTCACCATGTGTGAGGGAATTTACTCAACCCTTTGAGCGTATTTACCATACTCTCCAACGTTTTCCTTTTACCCTGCCACCTTGGGCGCATTTCACACATGACCTTTCCATTCTAGGGCGCATTTGGCCTAGTCAACCTCCACCTTTGGGCGCATTTGAGGGTGTGGAGAGGAATTTCCCCCAAGTCTATCGCATTTACCTCAACACTTTTCACGCTTTACCCTTTACCTTGCCACCTTGGGCGCATTTGCTATGGGGAGGAGGAACTTGAGGGCGCATATGAGGGGTGGTGAAGGAATTCCCACGCCTTTGGTGACCCTTCACCTTCCTTGAGCGCATTTCACATGGTGGGCTTCTTGTCTTGGGCACATTTCAACTATGTGAAGGAAAGCGCCATCATCCAGTGACCTTTCACCTCCCCTGGGCGCATTTAGCCTATGTTGCTTCCATCCTTGGGCTCATTTGAGGGGTTCTCAAGGAATTTCCACGCCTTAGTGAATTCTGCCATGTCTTTGCCTCATGTGGGTGCATTCAGCATATGCCACTTCCATTTTATCCTTGAAGGCGCGTTTTAGGGTGTGTGAAGGAAATTCTACACTTAGCAAATTTTATACCCCTTTATTCCTTCTGGGCGTACTTCATGTGTCTCTATGCCAGCTATCACTTATACATTTTCAACGCCCTAGCCATGCCCTGGCTTTCTATTTTTAGTAAATTCAAAAAAATTAAGGTTTCCTTTGCATTTCATCCTATCCTGAGTTGGAGCTGGCGTGGTTGTGTCCTCACTTGGCCCTGCTACCTTGTTCATACCTTATCCCACGTTAGTTTGCTATTTTTAGCAAACCCTAAAATTGATCCATTTCTTGTATCTCTGTTTGCTTCGAAATTCGTTCCACTTGTTCTTGATGTTGTGAGTGACCTGTTCATTCACATTTGTCTCTGGCACAGTACCTGTTATTTATAGCGATGAGATGACTTACTAAAAATAGTAAGTATTCAGATCGTGCTCAAATTTTGCCAATAGACAGCCTGACAGATGCTGATCTCGGTGATGTGCTTCGTTTTGACATCTCTGCATTTTGTTCCACCTATTTTTAGACATAGCAGGGGAAACCCTAATCTGACTTGCATGCGCTCCAGATTGCTCCCGATCTTCTTGATTTCTATTGTTTGTCACTCTGCTTGCTGGACTGAAGTGCTGGGTAATCGCTGGGCTGAAGCTGCTATTTATAGTAAGTGTCTGGAAAGTGGTCAGTCTGATGTCGGATGAGTTTGCATGTCACAGTGCCCGTGGGATCTCAAAAAACCCAGAAAAACCCAGAAAACTGGTCAACGTGCTGGCACTGTCTAAAAATAGTAAGTCTCTTAAAACTGACTCATTCCGTTTGCTTGTCATACCGCTGCGAAGCTCTCGCAAAACCCATATGGAATATCCAGACATGCACTGAAAATCACTGCATGCAAACCCTAAAAATAACCTCTAAAGGTTGAACTGTTGAAAGTCCTTGTCTCGGTTTGCATGTTATATCACCGCAAAGGTCTTGAAAAACCTAGATCCATTCTCCAGTCGTGCATTGGAGAATCGTACGTTTAGATCCTGAAAATGGCCTCCGAAGGCTGAATTGTTGAAAGTCCTTGTCTCGGTTTGCATGTTATATCACCACGAAGGTCTTGAAAAACCCAGATCCATTCTCCAGTCGTGCATTGGAGAATCGTACGTTTAAAACTTGAAAATGGCCTTCGAAGGCTGAACTGCTAAAAATAGTCATCTTCCTCTATTCTAGTCTAATGGAAATCATCATCATAATTCATAAATTGCATATTACAACATTTTGACATCTTCCTCTATTCTAGTCTAATGGAAACTTGGGGAGAGGTTCTAATCTGTGCTCACTATTGTAGTCTAGTGAAAAGAGGAAAAGTTCTAATCAAATGATATTATGATAGTGATAAAGATAATTGTCTAAGTTGGCGATTCTAGTCTCCACTCCCAAATCCGCTCATTGTAATCAAATTTCTTACATGAGAAGAGATCCCAATAAATAGTGGGGGTCTAGGAGTGGAGATCTCAATGGGGTTGAGGGGCAGTGCCCCTCGTGGGGGTTGAAGGGCAATGCCCCTAGTGGGGTCAAGGGGCAGCTTGATGTATGCATTCACGACAAGTTTTTGCCACTAATTCACCAAAAGCTTGGCGAGTTTACCTGGGGAATACTCATAGGCTAGAAAACTCGATGAGTTTTTTAAGACGCACCGAGTTTTTGACGAGTCTGCCAACTTTGGCACAAGGTTTTAAGACTGTTTTTTAATATTTTTTTTAGAAAAATCTTAATTTTTCAACTCTTTTTTGGCAATTTTGTACAAAATCGAGTGTTGTTTGTGGAATTTTTGCATATATTTTTTGGATATTTTTGTAGATTTTTTCAATTTTTTTTTGTAGATTTTTTTGGAATTTTTCAAATTATTTCCAATTTTTTTTTTGATTTTTTCTATAATTTTTGCCCATTTTTTTAATAAAATCATAGGTATTTTACTTTGCTGCTTGGGTTTTGCAGTTTTTTCCCCAAAATTTTTAGTGGTTTTTCTAACAACATTGAGTTTCTTTGCTTTCCATGATTTCAAATTGTGGGAGGGATGGCTTCATTTCCCAACATCACATTGGACGGCAGCCAAAGGTCCACTGGCAAAAATTATATCACTTGTGTAAGAGAGGGGTACCGACCATTGTAAGGCCCCAGGTCATGGAGGGCCGAGAGCAGTAGGCTTCCTTAACTTACCTCAGTTTAAGGGAAGGTTAGGATAGGCAAGATGAGAATGATGAGGACTATAAGGCACAGTTGCCGCGAGACTAGTACTGGTACTGGTATGGGAGACTGGTACCGGTACCGGTACGACATTTTTTTGAAAATAGGAGACGGGGGTTACTTGGAGACACCATTTTTTTTTAATATAAAAATTAATAATATATAGAAAATCTGAAAATATAATGAAAATATATTGTTTTATTTAGCGTCACTAGTAATCTCCACAAGGGCTACTATAATGTATTGTGAATTGTCACTATTTCAGTTTGCACCGTGCACATTATTATAGTGCAAGCCTAATTTAAAAAATTTCAAATTGTTTTTTTATCTAGCATCACCATTAATCTCCACAAGAGCATTGCCCCTGTTTAAAATCGTGGAATATGTTACAGATTCCACAATTTTAAACAGGGACAATGCTCTTGTGGAGATTACTGGTGATGCTAAATAAAACAATCTAAAAAATAAAAAATTACTATGTATTAGCCTTGCACTATAATAATGTGCACAGCCACAACATGAAGATATCCAAGCCCAGCCGACATTTCACATTTAGCAAGCATGAGAGATTGGAGAGTTGGAGACAGATAAGCACGAGAGAGCTAGAAAAATTTAAAATTTAAAATACAGTAAATACTGTAAGCGTGTAACTTATTAACTGATATCGATTTAGTCTTTGACTCTTTTACACTTCAATCTTGATTCTTCACTCTTCACTTCAGCGCCGTCACCCTCTCCACTCTCCAGTCGCGTGCTAAATGATGCATCTACCTTTTAAAAATTGCGATTTAGGATTTTTGCTTTATGTTTAGCCTTTGAAACGCAGGAGACTTGACGGGAGACGCGGGAGACTTTGTGGGAGACGCCACTTTCTAGAGCCGAAGACGGCGGGAGACTTTTGAAAAGTTTCCAGGTGCTTGAAGACATCTCAGGGTACTGGTGCAGTGTCAAAGGCGCATCTCCGTCTCCGAGATGCGTTGCAGGGGGTGGGAGACGCGTCTCCCGACAACTATGCTATAAGGTCATGCGATCACTCTGCAGACCCGAGAGTTGAATGGAGACTAGGCGAGTCGGTTTTTAGGGTCAACTCTGTGTCTCGGATGGCTCTCTGTCAGAGGACAAAAGCGCGGTTCTGGGACGACAGCGTGGCGTGTTGGCGTCTCTGAAGTGCGCTGTCCTCCGTACGGATAGAGAGCCAAGAAGACAAGGTTTGACCACTAAAAAACAAACTAACGACCTAGTTACTAGTTTCTAAGGGAGCAGAATAGCACTATGAAATATGAAACATAGAAACAAATGTGATAAAACAAGTATATTACCGCAAGGGTGATGCAAACGATCTCACACAATAGCTTGTTCGCCAGCTCGCTCCAAAATATCTCTACCTACACACAAAAAAGAGGGAAAATGTTGGGGGGGCTGTTTAGGGGTCTGTCTCAGTCAGACCCCCGTTTTGGTGTTTCCACCTCCACGGACAGCCAAGTTTGCAACGATGTAGAAATAATATGATAAAGGACATACAAGCAAAGTACACTAAAACACTACAAAACAGTAATGTGCTAACTCAACCAAGTAATAGAGAAGATGAGTGAGGAGCTTACCACCTTCGCCCAAAGCGCTCAAGGCTAGTGGGGGAGAAAATGAGAGGAACTCAAGCCTTTGCTGCAATGGTGTTGTCCTACGCTTGCCCTATTGAAGTGATGGAGTGATGGACTTGCTGCTATGGAGTGCAAAATGCTGCTTCAATGCTTGAAGTGAATGCTAAGAGCTTATGGATGAGTGTGTAGAGATCAACTAGCCTCCAAATGAATGAATGAGAGGTGAATATGAAGAAGAGAGATGAAGAAATGGCTATATTCGGGTCGGCCAGCCAAAGGGAGGCATTACAATTCGACTTCCAATAGGAAGTGTAACGTCTCTGCAAACTCCAGTCACATGAATCTGCCAGGGACGTAAGTGCGCCGCGCGGGCATCCCCGACAGTAACTCCCCTACCGATGCTCAAAACAGGCGCCAAGTGGAATGTGAACAGTGGGCTTATGTGGAATTAAGCCTCCGAATTTGGTTTTCTAAAGTGAAGAGGGGTAAAAGGGGAATTTGCGTTAGGGGTGCAAATTCGCTCTAATACAACTTGGAAACAATGGATGCTCATGAACTTTGAGTATAGGTGCCTCGACTAGATCGTCCTTTCCACCTTGGTACGTACACTCGTCCAATAGTTGTAGGTAAAGACCAGGATAAGTTTGATGAGCATAATTTTGAACACATCATGCTCATTAAATTATCAGTAATAGATGGAATGCTTTCGGAGGTTCCATCAGGAAAAACCTCTATAGAGATTTGGACGCACTTGTGATGTTGGAAATGTTGTCATTGATGTCAAAGGTGGACAATGTTGTCATTGATGTCAAGAAGGTGGTCATTATTAAATATACAAGAAGAAATAGTTGTCATTAATGCCAAGGGAAGAATGAAGAGATTGATTGAATGTTGTCATACATAAGGAAATATAGATCAGAGATATGAATTTTATAATGAAGTTCAAATTAAAGATTTAAACTTCTACTTGTTGGGCCGTCTTTCACCTTGAAGGAATAAACAGAGGATGATTCCTATATAAGCTCAAAGTCAGATTATTATACATGGTGAAGTGACTATAATTTATAAAGAAGTCAAATCAAATTTAAGACTTATGGAGGTTGAATCATAAGAAGGAACAAGATTTATTGTCATTAGATGACCGACTCAGCTATAAGGTTATGTAGCAAACTCCTCATTATTACAAGACAATATATTATAAGAGGCAGTGTTTAAGATTATAATATCTTATAAGAGGCAGCAATCAAAGCATAGTTCCATGGAGTTTCTTGATGGGGGGACGTGTGGACGGGTTTCAGGGATGGGGGGACCAAGGGCCTAAGTTTGGGGATGGCAGGTGGATGGTGGCCGGGTAGCGACAACAATGGAATATGTATATTACTTGAAAAAATAGTTATAAAAAGATGTATAAGTAGAAGAATTACAAATGAAACTTTGGCAAACTAGTTTTAAGCATTTGAATTTTGAAGTGAACATTAACTTGACATCACTCCTCTTCTTGCTCTTCATCTTGCTCCTCCTCAACCCTCTTGCTCTTCATTCTCACTCTCACACTCACACTATTAGCTTCTTGCTGATTTGGATTTTGTGAATTGAAATGAGGATAGGAGGTAGTTTTATAGAGTTTGTGGGGTTTTGGTGGGGCTTATAAGCCATTAGGGTTTGGCCTTGGGCAAATAAAATTTGTTGTTTTTTTAAATATTTGTTTTTGGTCATTTGGTCGTAGGAGATGCCTGGGCATCTTCAAGACGGTCTAGAGAAAACTAGGAGTCCCTAGACATCTTGAAGACACCCCAACATCCTCAAAATTCTAACGACATCTTGGAGACAACGGCGCTGGTGGTGGGCTGGTGGGGGGCATTCCCCCAAAGTCCCCAAGTCTCCAAGACGGGGACGTCTAGGAAATGTGGGGTTTTTTTGGAGGGGGGATGCATCCCCGTGGAACACTGGATCAAAGAGAATTAAATTAATTTACAAGGGTTTGTTGTGCAAATCAGAAGTTTTTGTATCTGCTGCTATACTACCCGTGAACAGTGATACGCTACACTACCCTCGCTACAGTAACTGCTACAGTACTATCATGTACTATTGTGAACAGTACCGAGCTACAGTACTGCTACAGTACTATCATGTACTATCGTGAACAGTACCGCGCTACAGTGATTTGAATCAATATTGTGTTAAAGTTGGCAAGGGTTTCATGTATCTACTGCTATAAGCTGAGTGGTTATTAATATTCACTTTATTGAAGGGTTTGAGACTCATACATTTGTTGGACAGAGCCATTCGCTGCCTGCACAGACAATATTCAGATGGTTGCTACCAATCTTCATATTTTCAGGTTGGATCTGCACTTTGTAACTGCTCTTATCCTTTCATAGGCTGGGGGTGTAGTTCCAGATTGGGTGTTTGAGAGTTGGGAGGCTAGGCATGAGGTAGTATCTTCAGATTTCTCAACTTGTACTCTGCTGCAATTATAATCAGACTCAAACGTGACCACTTCCAGGTCTGAACTTCTTTTGTAACTTGTTAAAATTGCTACTGTGTAAACTGTTATCAGATTATTGTTATATACTGCTGTAGCACCATTCTGAATATGAAATATATAAGTTTAACAGCCCTTTAATCTGCTCAGTCAAGTTGCAAAGGTCTGTAATCTAATGTTGCTCATACAAACAATAAATGACAGTTTATCTAAGTTACCGGTTCGGGTTCGGGTACGAGAACCCGGTACGTGGGTACGTGAAAATTTTTTTTAGGGGTTTGGGTACGTATGGGTACGTGTATATATATATATATATATATATATATATATGTATTATATATACAAAAAAATAAGAGAAATATACAGAATTGTAAAACTAAATCATTTCATAGTATGATACTTGATCATTGATCAATGCCAAATGCCAAAGATAAATATTAAATGTCAATTGATAGTTGAAAAATATTCAAATACGCCATATCAATGATATCAATTATGGAAATCATCACAATTACAGTATTACTGAATTACAAAATGTAGTTCATGAAAGTTGAAACATGATTCAATTTCAATGTTCATCAATCATCAAAAGGATTATCAAAAAAGTCATCTTGATTTGGATTTTCAGTGGCTTCAACTTCAAGATCATCATCATTTGAACCCAAAGCGGTTCCACTTCCACTTCCAGCACCATGCATGTCATGATCATCATTATCATCCACATCATCCATAGTGGCTCTAGCAAGATCCTGAATGGTTGCATCCAAGTCAGCAGACTCGGGTGCTACATCCCAAAGCTTTGCTGCCCCCTCCTTGTATTGAGGTTCCTTACGTGACAGAAGACGCAAATTAGAATGAATATACACCAAGTCTTCAGCTCTTTTTGCAGCCAACCGGTTACGCTTCACTGAGTGGATAAAGGAGTATGTACTCCAATTCCGTTCAGCAGCAAAAGAGCTTGCAACCTAGAGAGAAAACCAACAAAATTAAAAATAAAAAATGCAAGATAAATTCAAGAATGTTAAGTGTTAAATTCTACAATACAAGTGGCAAAAAAAAAAACTTACTTGTGAGAGGATCTTGATTGCAAGAGGTTGGAGGTACATATAAACTTGACCATGGAGGTACCACCATGTAATAGCATCCATTTTGTATTGGTCTTTGGCAACAGAAGAGCTAAGATTTTTTCCTATGATAAACATTCCAAATTCTTTCATAACACTTGTCTCCATTTCTGGATCACTGAAGAGTCTCTTAAATGCACTCTTATACCCTCTAGCAACTTCAAGATCTCTATATGGCGGTATTCTCCCTGGGATAGAAAGTACTTCTCTAGTATAGTACCTTGGAGATAGGGCATATGCAAGGAGGTGCAATGGTGTTGTCATCTTGTTCCAACGATGAAGAACGATTGCTTCCACCCTTTTGTAAAGGGTGTCTTCAGGATCATTCTCTCTCTTTTGTATTTCAATTTTTATTTTCTCCAACATTGTGTCCATGCTATCATAGACATCCCCCAAGCATGGTTCATCTGTATCAGCAAACCGAAGCATAGACATGATAGGTTCGGTCATCTCCAATACATAATTCACACGATCCCACCAATTGTCATCCAAGATCAATGCCTTGACCTTTTGGGCCCTCTCTGAATTTGATTGCTTCCATATACCCCATTGGTTGCTAATAACCATTTGACTCAATGCCCCTTTCACCTTCACAAGTCGTCTCAGAACAATTGTGTGAGATGCAAATCGGGTCTCAGCAACCTAAGAACATGTAAATAATTAAATAAGTTAAAAAAAAAAATTATTCAATTATGTAAAACATGACATAAATGAAACTAAATAAATAATAAATTAAATTTACCTTCAACAATTCCAATCTTGAAAAAATTCTGAAAATTGCTTGTGACATATGGTGGTTTGTCACAAACATCTGGATCTCCTCGGCCTCCTGGTATATTTCTTTCACCCACTCTATTTGGTTTCCAATTGCTTGCATCACCAAATTGAGGGAGTGTACGGTGCAAGGTGTCCAAAAGATGTGCTCATATCTAGCCTCTACCAAAGCACCTGCAGCCCTGCAAACTTTTGCATTGTCCGTAATTACTTGGACAACATTTTCATCACCCACCATCTCTATGGAGTCAATGAGAATCCTAGAAATGAACTCTGCATCTTTCACTTCCCCTTCACAGTCAACTGCCTTCAAAAACATTGCCCCCTTGGGGGACACTGCAATAACATTGATCAATGGACGGTTTTTGCAATCTTTCCATCCATCGGAAACAATAGATACACCTGTTTCAATCCAAGAATCTCTAATTGGTTTTAGTTGGGCCTCTAAAGATTTTTTCTCTCTTTGCAATAAGGTGGTACGCACCTTTTCAAACCCAGGACTTGTGAAACCAGGAGGTGCACTATTTATTGCTGACACCATGTCCCGCCAATATGGTGATCTCACCAAGTTGAATGGAAGACCATTGGCATAGAGGCAACGTGCAATTTTTTCTTCAGCAATATCTCTTGCCTCCATTTTAAATGCCCTCTCCAATGGACCTCTCTTGCGGGTGGTGATTTGTTGTTCATCTTCATCTTCCTCTTCCGTAGAGGGCATAGGCAAGAAGGGATGTTTGGAGGCCCTAACTGCTTGAGAGGGTAATGTTGGTGTTTTTTTCTTTCCGGAAGAATAACTACTTTCTTTTCCTTTTGCAATTGATTTGTCAGCATTTTCTTGTTCTTTTATAAATTCTGCTATTTGTACAGAAGACAACCCCTTCTTATTTGGGCCCACACACATATTAATCCCTTTGCCACTAGGGCCCATAAAATGAAGTTTCACTCGGTAATAGGAGCTATTATATTGTACATTGCATAAATTACACTTCCAAACAAAACCCCCACCTCCAGGAATTTGTGAAATTCTTGTGGTATGTGCCCATAAAGGAGATCCTTTCTCAATTTTGAACTTTTGACTTCCCTCCCCACCCACTGAACTTTGACTACTGGCCATTGTTGCAATCTATAAAAAATATGAAAAAAAATAAATAAATTTGAAAAAATTCTTCACAAACTTGAAAAAATTCTTCACAAACTTGAAAAAATTCATCAAAAACTAAGAAACTTGAAAAAATAGTTCAAAAGATCAAAGAATAGGGTTTAAATGCATACCTTAAACACTTAAATCTCCTTTGTAGAAGCTATTTGGCACTCCACAATCGATCTCCTTCGAATACAATCACCTCCTTTCAAAATGCCAAGATGGAGAGAAAATATGGTGAGAGCAAAATGAGAAGTAGAAATGAAATGTTTTTGTGTTGAAAAGCCTCATATTGGGCCGGATTAGGGTTAGGAAATAAAATAAAATTAAAAAAAATGCTTTTAATCTCTATTTAGGCGAACTTTATTGATGCTAGGCCGTGGGTTCTTGAAGGTTCGCCCGGGTTCGGGCCTGGTACCTTCGGGTCCACGCACCAAACACCCGGGTGCGCCCTGGGTACGCACAGGGTGCGTGCCCAGGCCTGTGGGTTCTCCCGCGCGGACCCGGGAGAACCCACAGGCCTGGGCACGCACCCTGTGCGTACCCAGGGCGCACCCGCAGGCGAACCCGTACCGGGTTCGCACCCGAACCGGGTTCGGGGCTTTCGGGTACGAATCCGGTAACTTAACAGTTTATTATCTTGAAATGAGATTGAAATGTTAAATAGTAAATCTGTATTGTTTCTCATTTGAAAATCAAAACAAGCAAAAACTTTGAAAACCTAAGCAAAACATACAGGCAGAAACTTTAGTTTGCAAGTGTCCACCTGAGGTGGGACATTATAGGGACTATGATTATATTCTAGAGTTTTAAGTATATCAAGTGTACAACTCTTGTCTTGCAAAGGATTAATCATTATTCTCCTGGCTTTAA
The DNA here is from genome assembly GCA_007115665.2 of Sequoiadendron giganteum. NCBI lineage: Eukaryota > Viridiplantae > Streptophyta > Pinopsida > Cupressales > Cupressaceae > Sequoiadendron > Sequoiadendron giganteum. The sequence goes on along the minus strand of CM021103.1, from coordinate 270,559,454 downwards.
TATAGGAGATCAAATTGTAATCTGCAATTCATAAGGATTGGAATCAATGAGGTCTCATGGCACTTTGGAAGTTTCCATTTTCAAAAGGTTCACCAAGCCTTAGAGTTCATCAGTGAATCCATTGGTTTTAGAGTGATGAGATGTTCCAAAATTACATAGGTTTTGATTTGATTTGATTAGATGAAGCGGGAAGAGCCTGAATCCATTACAAAATAGCCATAGAGGCAAAAGAGAGGAGTCTCACAAGGAATGAGACGAGAAAAACTAAAACACCACACTAAGCAAAAAAGATCAGCAAACAAAGAAAGATTCCCAAAGGAGAGACAAAACCAACTACCAAGAAGAGAATAGCAAAACCTAGCTAAGATTTTGACTGGAGCATGGAATCAAAAAAATGTTTTGGAAGGACCCAAAGCCTCAAGCAAAGATAGTCAAGGTGGTTTGAACCCAAATTTTACCAAAGGCCTCAAAAGAGGGGCAAGGCTAGAATGTAATGTCCTTCCACCTTTCAAATCAACTGATGGTTTCTCAAGCACGAGTTTCCTTTTAACCTTGTGTGGTGCTCCTTTTTGTAATGTCCTTTGTCCTAATTTTCCCTAGACTTTGCTTATGGTTTGCCAATTAGGATTAGGGTTTCACCTTCTCCAATGAATGTCCTCTTTAATGAAGTAATTTTGGATTGAAACCTGCATTCACCACATGAGCAATGTTTCCACACACACACATAACTGTTAGCATTAGCATCATGGTATCCATTTATAGATTTATCAGAAATGCAACTATCATGAACTAGGAGGAGTAAGATGGATAGATCCACCTAAAGCCCTTCGCCAAGCCTAAGAGGTTGTGTACCACAACTCTCCCTACTAGTGACTTGTACTTGCTTTCTCCACCGACCCATGTCACAACCTCATAAGACACTTCGCTTACTGGAGGAAGCCAGCAGAGCTTATAGTGGTCTAGGCCTACCACCCCTCCATGGCCCTTCCCTTCTTGGGTTCGGGCGGACTTGAGTGGGACCTCCACCCATCCAAGGCCTATCCCTGCCTTCAGACAGGGCGGATCTTAGGTGGACTCTCCACTCATCCATGGCCCCTCCTTGCATTGGGAATAGGCAGATCTTAGGTGGGGTCTCTAGGCACCACTTTCTCAGGCCCTTCCTCTTGAGCAAGTTTCCAAACATATAGCTTATCTTAGCCATAAAATATAATAGCATCTATACATAGCATTGTTTTTTCAAGACACATGAAGATCCATCTTAGAATGATGATAATAATAATACTATGAAGATCAGATTGTTATTAAGATAATAGCTGATTTGTACATACATTCAGACTGAAATGGTAAAGAAATATTTACACACGCATATTCTTAGCCTTATTACAACCCTTACTACTGGTACTCAAATGACATAAGTTTGAAGTGCATTTACTGGTAAGGAAAGGACAATGAACAGATAGTTTCGCGGAATGCAATCAAGCAGATTCAGAAATCAGAATTATAGACAATCAGATTGCATCTAAATAAATATACTTGTATATCAGATTGTTTGCCATAAATTAAGTGTGAATGATGCCTACATATTTTAGTTTGTATTTATATCAGATCGAATTATACAAGGGTCAGTTTCCAGATTTATAAGCAATCACAATGAATATATTTTTCAGACAATTCACTTATCAGGTTTGCATAATGAAGACAGTCAGTTTGCACATATACAACAGATAGAGCAGATCGCATTAGGCAGTCTGTATGAAGTTAGGCATGCACATATGAACCAGCAATTACACAATTCAGACACCTATCGTTTTAATTGATTCAATGGTCCTGAATTCAGAAATCAAGATGTTAATGGCTAAGTGAATGTTTCACCTGAAACTGTGGCTTAGTTTTCTTCTTTCTGTCCCTGTTGATTTGTTCTCTATGTTTCCCCCCATCTTATGTTGCTTAATCCATTCCTTATACCTCTAGGTCTCTATGAAGAGAGACATCTTTTGGGATGAATGTTGTCCTTTTAGGAAGGAAACGACTATTAGCTTAGAACTAATCGCTGTAAGCACAGCTTAAACCAATCGCTATCTTACCATCCTTTTTATTATTACGATTGTTGCTCTTTTAATAGTCTTTAATGGAATCAATTGAATCCTTTGTTCTTTAACTAATGTTTGGATTGGCAGTGAAGATTTTTTATGATATGCTACAGCTGAATTGATAGTCGGCTTGTCAAGAGCTATAACCCGATAGAGTAACTTTGACTCCTTTCAGGTATCGGTAGAATGCAGCTATAAGGCAACGGAAATCATATGTGCTCTTCCCCTTGGTTCAATTTATATGAATCATTGTTTCATTTGAATGCCAAGGTCGATATCACTGTAGACTCGAAATCTCCTAGTCGGTGGCGCTTATAAATACAGATGAAGGATTTGTATGAAACCTCCCACTCGAGGCTTACTAGATAGGCATATAGACTCGAAACACTAATATTATCGATCGCCTAGGAATAAGATTACTTCGAGACCATAAGGCTCCCGATAACTCTTAGTGGTTAGCGATTATGGGACTCCCTGTTTATAATAGTATCATTTATTATTTTTTTCTTCTAATGTCATTTCAGGGACATGACACTTTTCCCTCAATAGAGCAGTTCAGCGATCTCTTGTCCACCAAAGGGATTTGATGACAACCAAGGGAAATCCTAACCTCTTTCGCTCCCAACATCAACTCCTCTTGGGGGCTGAGGACCATTAGAGTTCATATTTTTTATGAAGATCATGACACAACAAGGAAAAAAGCCGCATATTGTGGAAGTGGTACCACCAAGAGGTCTCATAATGGAGATTTTGCTCCCAGATCCCAAGCTTGGAGGACAACATAACACTGCTGGGCAGCTCAAAACCAACCTCTATGCAAACAAAAAATTTGGCATAAAGAAAACTTGTTCTAGCTTTTGTGACATCATCAATAGTAATAAATTGACCAATGGCTTCAGCAATGCCATGAATAATACTTTCATCCTTGAACTCCAAAGGGAGCTTTGGGAGACAAAGCTAGATTGGGACCAAGCTAATTTTGGAAATATCAAACCCAACAAACCATCTTTGTAAATGATGAAATGCCTTATCGAGAAACTAGGGACCTCCCAAAAGAACACAGGAGAAACTTTCGTTGGAGCTGAAGGAGAAAAGAAGGAACCCATTCTTCAAAGCCTTCACACTCAAGAGACTAGAATTAACCCAAACCTTAGATGCCCAACTATGAATATAATCAATGTTTGGTCTATGTCCCAAAAATCTTCCAACAAGAGAAGACTATAAACCAATAGTAGCTTTGTTAATCCACTCATCAGGAATAGATAAAATTGAGTTTTGAAGAATGGGAGAATGAGGATCCACAAAAGGGGAGACCTCCATAGAGTTGCACTCCACTTCACACATGCTAGTAACAGAGAAAGTAAATGTGTCCGGCAAGGGAGACGAGACAAGATATCTATCTGCAAACCCACCTCAAGCAGAGGAGAAAGATTCTTGGGAGGGGGTAGAAGAAAGCCCCTCTTGAGAGAGTTACTGACATCAAACAACCTATTCCCAGCTAGAACTGGCATAGTAGACCCCAACCCCAGAACACCATACTTATGAACAATCAATTGTTGGGCTTCCAAACACATTGCCAGAAGAGGAACATTCTCATTGACATCCACCAGATCACACCTTGCAGAAGACTTAGCAAGATGAGCCTCTAGAAGAATTTCAAGGAGAGTTTGTTTGTTCTTGTCCGAAGAGAACCCTTAGGAGCCCAAATACCCCTTATCAAAGCCACCCCTCACATCAACCACATCAATATGGGAGACACGATCCACATTGTCCAGGCAAACACGGGAGTCCATGCCTACAACGCAAGGGAAGTCACTTGGCACAATGGCAAAATTACACAGGTTGTTTGTGCATAATATTGCTATTTTAGCAATAGCCATATTTGACTTATTTTTGAATGAAGATGAGAGCCAAATTTTAGGATTTTTTTTTAATTTGTTTTTCTAGATTGGTTTTGTTTGAGTTCTTTTCTTTTCTACTTTTTTGTAGCTTTTAAGCATTTTGTTTTAAAGTTTGATTTTGGAATAATTTATAATTATTCTAAAATCCCAAAAATTGTGATATTGTAATCTATAAATAAGTGCTTTGAGCACAAGACATTTAAAAGGATGGACAATATGCTTATGTTGTAGAAATTGTTATTTAGTTTGTTTAATGTGTTTTCCCATTAATTGAATTCAAAGTAGTTTCTACCATGAAACTGTAATGTTCCCTCTCGAGGAGTAGCCCAGCCCAGGAGACCACTTAGCCTATTTTATTCCCATAGGCTAAAGTTTGGTAGTAAGGGAATAATTTAAATTAATTATTTAATATTATACAATAAAGTTCATTTTAAGGGTAATGTTACTCATAGTTTACATACTCGGAATCGGAGAGTACTCGGCAAGCCCAAAAATTTTGACTCGGGAAAAACTCGGCAAATAATCGAAAAATACTCGGCAAATACTCGGCAAATGTGTGTGGATATTTATGTATGTGTACACTCAAGATTGCACTGTGCACACATACATATCTATAAACATACAAAGGATGACAAGTTTGCATGCATATACACACATAGACATTTTTATACACACACAAACATGCCAAGTTTGTGGATTTTTTGCGAGCTACTAGCAATTACTTGATAATTTGATGGGAGAAAATCCATTTGCATACTACCCGTGAGTAAAAGCAAAAATTACTCGGCATGCAAATTTTTTGGAGATTACTCGGCTACTCGGAGAGTAATCAGAGAGTATGTAATCTATGATGTTACTTAATTTAATAAAGCAACATAAAGTGAGTTAAGTGGAATATTAAAGGGGAAATATTAAAGTCACTTTATTATCATGACTTAATGAAATATTAAAAGGCTTTCGGGAAAGTTCTTTGGGTTTTTTGATAAAAGAAGATTTTGGAGCTCATTTTCACTATGCTTGGATTATTTTATCTATTGGGATTTTGGAGAGTAAACCCTAGGACTGAAAACCTTGGGTAATTAGTTTCAATAGTGAAACTATCTACCCTAGTTGGTTATTGGTGGAGTCACTCAGGTTTCGCATTGGGAATTCAACGTAGGAGTTTGAGAAATTTGTGAAGTCTTTGTTAAAGACAAATTTCAAGGATTAATGAAGACGCTATTTGCAAAGGTAAAATAAGGTAATATTAATATTGGCTCCAGACATCTCATTTTATTCTATTATTGATTACCTAGTACCTGCTGTACATGTTTGTGAAGATGTTGAATCATTGAATGGAGCCATACTAATGAAGGAAGAAGGAGTCAATAATTACTATATTGGCTTGTTAGCTTTACAAGGCTAAGTGCAGCCTTTTAAAGGAGCCACAACCATTATCATAAGCATTGTACCCCTATAACAAAGGCGTCATATAGTTATTAATGAGGCCGTATGTGGAATTTGGGCACTAATGAATTAAAATATAAATTGTTTGAGTGTTGTGTTGAATCATTGAATGGAGCCATACTAATGAAGGAAAAAGGAGTCAATAATTACTATATTGGCTTGTTAGCTTTACAAGGCTAAGTGCAGCCTTTTAAAAGAGCCGCAACCATTATCATAAGCATTGTACCCGTATAACAAAGGCGTCATATAGTTATTAATGAGGCCGTATGTGGAATTTGGGCGCTAATGAATTAAAATATAAATTGTTCGAGTGTTGGGGCACGTGGTTCTAGTAATGAAGGAGCGCTGCCATAAGGAAAAGAGATACTCCAAATAAAGTTTAACGTTTCTTTTACATCCTATGGGTTCCTGGTCAGCTCAGCTGGAAGACAGAAGGGGGAGTCGACTTCATCTATATTTTTAATACAATCATTATCAATGCAGCCGTACTACTATTTGGGTACTGTACAGTCTAAGGAGGGCAGTTTGAAGGAGTTTGGAAGTTAGAAGATGATAATACAAGGATATAAATCACTAAGTTATGTGTTCTTTGTACTTCTGAAATGATATTTAATTCTATCACTTCTCAGCAAATGTAATGTTTATTTTCAGTCATGGAAAAAATGAATGAGTTTATAGTGCAATGTATTACATATATTAAGTTAAATATTAACTGTGAATTACAATTGAAAAGCTGAACAAATTCTCCAAGTGATCACAAGCACAAACTCAGAATATCTGGATACATACAAACTGTTTGACGAAGTGCCTGTGAAGTAAAAGTGTGAAATTGAAAAAAAAATTGCTCTGGCATATTTCATAAACTTGTATCGAGGTTATTTGTTTACCTGGGTTGTGTCTTTGTATGCAACTTAATTGTTTAACTCTTGGAACCAGTGTAATTCATGTATTGTTGTTTCCCATTATTTTTTTTACTGAAGTGTTGGCCTTTGTTTTATTAAGTGGGAAGGTGTTATTGTTTGCGCTTTTAGATTATGTTTCTTTGTTTAATTGAATATTTAAAATCTTGCTTGCAAGACATGACTGCTATTACTTTGATGCTTGTTTGTGTTAAGAATATAGATAAGTATTCATTTCATTAAAGTAAAAAATAATGAAAATTTTATAGTTTTGATACTTATTAATCTTGTCTATAGTATGGTGTTTAGGGTTAGTTTATTTTAGTGTTTTGTTATAGTTTAGAGATCAGGGAGGTTCCCCACACAATTTGAAGAGAGGTTTATCCTCACACACTATACTATTTTTTTGTTGTCTTGCAAAAAACAAACTAAAACACTAACAAGCATCATTGCATTATGTTTATCTCTCAGGATTTTGTCTACATGTTTTGGCTGCTATCAAAGTAATTGTTATTTTGCTTTGGAAAATTTGTTTTGTGTTATCTCTTATGCTATTTCTTTTGATGTTATACTGATGAAGAGTTGGTGTGTTTGTGTGCTCATATGAACCTGTTTGTCTCAATGCCATTCCAGAATTGGAAGCTTAGTTACCATTCATTGTTAATTAAAGAATACATTGGTTTTATACTCTGGAATTTCTGTACAAAGTAATGATTGATGTTCTTAAAGGGTATTGCTTTAGGAGCTTCTCTATGTATCCTAGTGAAAGAGTATTGCACTCACTAAGTTTATGAGAATATTTTATGGCCATGCCTCGCTCTGATTTCTGATTTACTTTGCTCATTAATTCCAATGATTTTAGTGAACAGCTAAAGGATATCAATAAATTATGCTTGCTGTAGGGAAGGCGATTACTATATAATAAATGGTCACAAATGGTGGACAAGTGGAGCAATGGATCCAAGATGCAGAATTCTGATAGTCATGGTAGTATTTGCAAATCCATTGAGTGCTCTATATTTTTTTCTATTATGCTAGCTGTTTCCTTTCATTGCCATCATATATGTGACAAGTTGAGGTTCTCTTCATAATTTATGTTATTATTTTGTAGTTTATTTTAGATTTTGAGCATGTGAAAGCAGAAGAGAACATGAAAGAGATAAATGAGATGGGGATCTAAATGTATGAGGAGAGCTAGGTCAAGGAGTCAATAATAAGAATAAGCCTTTAATGTAATGATCTAATGTACGTGGGAAGATTTGTTGAATTTGATTATATATATATTTTATAAGGTTTACAGTGCATTTTTGCTGCAGTTTGGTGATATTGTGCATTGTTTTATTGGATACTCAGAATGATATAGTATTACAGAGAAGCCATTAGTGATGGTAACATTTGACTTGCCTACAGGCTCAAAATTATGAAACCTCGATGTACTGTATTGTAGTTCTTGCATATTAAACACAAGCAGAACATACCCTGTCATTTTGCATATATAAATTAAACACAAGCTAGACATCATACTCCTAATACTAGGTTTTCTTTTTCACAAGATTCATCAGGATTATAAAAGACAGTCAAGAAAGCACAAATTACATACAAAACTAAACGAATAGTGTTAATATATAAAATTCATCATAAAGAGAGGAAGTGAAGCCATAAAACCAAATTGGACAGATTTCATACAGAAGTCAACTGAAACTGGACCATACAAAGTATGACAGAAAAGAGGTGAAGATACAACTATAAATCAGCAAAATTGAAGTCAAACATTTCCTGTGATATTACCTGGGATGTAAGGATCGTCAGGGACAATACCCAAGGCGCTTGCCATCATCAGCCAATTAGGCTCCATGTGCTGAACTTGGGTGTGAAGAAAATCTAGTGTTTATGTTATCACATCTATGGCTCTACATAAATTTGATCTGAAACTCCTCAAAGCTTGTTGATGAGAACAAGGCTTGCATCATCTTTGGTGTGAAATAGGTAAATGGTAAAGGCCAAAAGAGGTATAGGAAGCGAGTGTATTTTCTTTTGCATGGCTGCAACAGTTGAAACAGAAAAGCACTTACAAAGATTGTCTCTTGCATGGCTGCAAGAGTTGAAACAGAAAAACACTTACAAAGACATTGTCTTTTGCATGGCTGCAACAGTTGAATCAGAAAAACACTTACACAGACATCTGGGTCAAGTACATAAGTAATTTAGCAGCAACTTCTTCTCAAGATTTATTAAGCAAGGAGATGGTTGAGAGAATGGGGGAGTTCATTATAAAATCAAATAGCAGAAGATCAGCACTTTACAAAGCAAAAATAGCAGGGCCTGCTGTCTATAGGCTATGTTTGGTCTTGTGGACATTAGAATCTTCTATTCTATTCCTTAAAGCTGAGGCATTCAACAACAATTCACTGACCCACAGTTTGTGCATAGTTACTTTCAGTTTTTTGAGTTTGAAAGAATTCAATGATTGAAGAGCGTGGTATGATTGCTTCTATGCAAATTATCGAATTATATCAACCATGCATGAAGTCAGAAAACAATCACATTACTAACTATAGTACCACTTAATTGTTGTACATCAAGAAACAAATTACTAATAGGTTTATTGATGATGATAACAAAATGATTGGATTGAGATTAAGAGTCAATATATGCAATTGATGTACCAATCCATCAAGCCTACCAGTTCCTATATTGTGTATATACTCCTTGATTGGAAAATTCAGCTCTTGTTTCTGGCAGTCTCTGTACTTGAGTGTGTTCTTATCCAAACTGTAAGTCAAAAAGGTATCTTCCTTCTATTGAAAAAGAGTTTCTTCCTTTTGTTTTGAAGACACTCAACATTTGAAGCTTCAATGCTTATGATGTTTATTCTTTGCCAATGAAAATGGTAATAAACTTGTCATATGCTTGTGAGTTCAACCACCAATATTCATGAGTAAAGTAGTTCCATGTACGTTTAATTTTTAGAAAGCAATGTTTGTAATTTGTTCACCATTGGAAATAAAACATTTGCTTGTATTAGCTGATAGAATAGTCTTTTTGCCTTTTTCTCTTGGGTTTGAAAGTGTTGGTGCAAATAGTGACATTATCTATCTAGCTAAGTTTTAGCCTACCTAGGGGAGTCCTATTCACACTAGTTAAGTCTCCACTTAGGGACTTTAAGATTTTTGTCTCACTTCATATGGTTGAGAGTCTGAGACACATGTACTCACCTCTTGAGATACCCATTTCGTGCACACCTTACACATGCACATACACTTGTCATATGAGCATCCTACCTTATCACCTCCTAATCCTTGCCTATATATGCAAGGGTCTCATTGTACATTTTACACACTTTTGTTGTAGCTGCTTTTGGAGACTCTTAATGCAATCTGTCATTTTGACATTGCATATCTCTCTGAATCACTGGTTTGCTTTTCTAATTGTAAAATCACCACTTCAAATTTTCCCGGTTTTTGATTAGTTTGACAATGGAGACATTTTGTCAAACAAATGGCATGCTAACTGGACTGACTTATTTTCAAGGGTTTTGAAGTTTGCAAATCACAAATATTAAACTCAACAAAAAGACAACAGCATACATTGCATTATTTCAGTTTAGGAGTCATTCAATACATCCGAATGAGGCATATAATTCTCAACATTTATATTTCTGAACAATGGTAATGACAGCAATATATACTCAGAAATACAGATTACAGTTCATAGCATTTAAATACCACTTTGCAAAGTTCTTGGTGCATGTCAATTCTTAGTAAACATGCCACAACTTGCAGGCAAAAGTCAATGCTGAAGGTGAAGGTGGCAGTTAGTGTAGCAGCCACCTATATCCAGAAAACCACAGCCAACAACAACCCTACGCCCAACAATGAACACGCACCTCCTTGCACAGAAATACACGGCAACAAGAATGATAGCGATGGGTTTTGGGGAAGGTTTGCGCCCTCCTACAGTCCCCACAACCCTTGGAAAAGGTCCACAGCTCAGAAGGACAATGTTACACCTCCTTAATAAGAGCATAATAGCTGCATAGGTGAACACACAGGCATAGTTTCTATCGCCCAGTCCAAATATGAAGTCCAATACATTCAATCAGCAATATAATCACCTCAATATGAATCAACCAGCATATAGGATATATCTAGCCTCCAAATTGTGCTAGTATTAATTGTTATTCCGCAAATTTGTCTCTAGAGGAGACCCACAAATTTGTCTGTGAAAGACCTGTATGAACTCTCCAACTTGACCAGCTAGGGTGAATTAGTCTCACCACCGAGCCCAGTCACCTTGGGGTTTTAGTCCCAGAGCCAAGAGCTTCAAAAACTCCTCAAATTACCAATTAGACAAAAATAGCCAAGCATAATGCAAATGAGCTCTAATTTCCACTTTATATACTCTGTGAACTTTTCCCGCTCAAATAATAAAATATCCCTTATTGTAAAGTGACTTATAAAGTGCCTTTTTAATATTTCGCCAATGTCACTTTATAACACCATTTAATCTAATTATTTAATATTACCTTATAAATGTTGTAACGACCCGATCCTTCGGGATTTTTTTTTTTTTCCAATTTACATCAAAAGAGTAAATAAACGTGCTAACAAGTTATTGCAATATAATACTTCTTTCCTTTATTGATAATATATGATTATGATATCATAATAAAATTACAATAAAGATTCCATGTCATTATAATAACTTCACAAATACAAGTAACGATAAAACGTACCTTAACTAACTTAGCTCCAATGAGCTTTAGAACAAATAGTAGTAAGAAGGTCCAGGGATCCGCCTTTCAAATCTTGGTACTTCAGTAGCCTTTAGAGGAGGAGAAGCATCACTCGGGCGCTTTTCCGCCAACCACGGACTTTAATGCGGTCCCCCGCACATCTATCATTCGATAGATGGCCCTCCCTTCAACGAAGAGATTGGTAGAGTAACCGATAATGTTAATGAACTGAGCATAGTGGTGTGTCCTACATAACTAGAACTTGTGCATTCGGCAGACTCTCGCTCTAGCATGTAATAAAGGATCATAGTGAACTGACAGTGTAATCATTGCCCAGTCTAAGAGGATGTAGGTACATTACACTACTCTGATCAAAGTGTTTCATACAGTATTTCTACTGAGGGTCAACTGTCACATACACTATTCAGGGTCGATTTGACTTAGGGCTATCTTACACTACGCGTAGGTCTTTGTCTTCTAATGGGTAATCCGTACCTCAGACATCCTACATCATATTGTACTACTAGAAATGAATCAACATAATCAAGTAATTCACATATCCCCTCCTATACTGGAAATATTTATCCTAGGAGTGACTCAACTTACCTAAGTTAACCCAATAACTAAAGTTGAAGAATTTACTTGACTCCTGTCCTCATCTCAATCCTAGTATATAGTAGCTAATGAAAACAATACTCTCCTTATATGGAGATCATGCGATTTAATGCAGAACACAACTTAGAAAGCAACCATTCACTTCTTATGTACCAATGATGAATACAAACATACAACATCCTACGTCTTAACATCACTAGTATAATTAAGTACTTATGTTGTGCCTTATGTAATATTGTTGAATTCCTCAATCAAGTACTTCCTACTGGGATGAATCAGCATCGCAAGTACTTTTCCTATTCTCTCCTCTACGGGAATGAATATTTCCTAGGAGTTTTAGCTAGCTTTCGTGAGTTAAACTAATAACTTAGCTGGCTACATTGTAATTGAATTCAAGCTCTCATCACCATCCTAGTATTTCTATCTAAGGTAGCGTATACTCTCCTTATACAAAGATCATACCAGCAAAGCAATAATACTAAATGCATTATCTAACCTTTCATGACAAATAAATACTCTGTCTTTAACAATCATGTATCATCTATGACTTATTTACTCAATGCAAGCTTTTGGACAGTCTATTGCAAACATCATACATCAGCAAAATAACTTCATTTATCTAACAATATATTGAACATGACTTCACAAAAGATCAAAGATGTAATGTATTGAGAATAGTTTAACCATGCCTAGATTGAGCTTTCCTTTGGATGATGATGATGAGGTTTGCACTTGCACTACTTCCAGATTGCAGAATTCCTCTGTCCTTACTATACTTCTCTCACAAAAAATGCTCTCTTGCAGAAAATGCTCTCTCACAAATTACTACACAGTTGGTCAGCTTTCTTGAGTAAGGCTCTGAATTAGGTAATTCAAACTTCCAGCAGCTTGAATGGTTAAACTCAGAACTGTGCATAAATAACACTTCCAGAAAGTGATTGTATATGCTTGCAAATACATAAACTCAATCTGGCTATGAGAATACTAAATAGTATGATAATAGGTATGAATGATACTTAGATTACTAATCTGATAAAACATAATGAAAACTCAATTAAGCTGATTGCAAAACTGAATGGAGCTGGATGAAATCCGAATGAGGCTGATTGAGAATGAATGAAATCTGAATGGGAATGAATGAATAACTTACAGCAAATGAAGGCTTTATATAGAGCCCTGAAATGCAACGCATTCCTCACGGGAAGGCATGGTAATTAATAGCACAATGCCTAGAATTATTCAAAGGTAATATGGCGGATTCCTAAGCCCTTACTCATCAATTTCAGAAGTGATTTGACTTTATTAAGAGCCAGCAAAACAAGAATTAATCAACTGATTAGAAGAAATCGCCACCTACAAGAAATTCTCCAAATATGGCGCCAACAAGAAGGTGATTCATCTTGCTGAGAAATGGTCTTGGTTAAATTTACAACAGCTATACCCTCTTGAGTTGCGTCGCCCCTGTTCCATAGCAAAGTTGATTCTTTCACCCAGGCGAAGCGCACTTCACAGGCGCGTGAATGTATTCTTCCGTCATTTTCATATTTCACGGGAAATACTTCGAATATTTCTAATCTGACTTTATTAAGTCAATAGTTATGAATCAAATATTTCTTTTAAACTTTAGAGAAGTCCTTACTCACTTTCAATTTATTCCATGATGAAAATAGGAGAAGTCAAATTTCATTATACTTAGGAAACATTCGATTTCTAAATATGTGATGAAAAATAAATAAAAAATAATTTCCATTTATAAAATAATATATATATATATATTTACATGTATGCGTATACGTATATATATATATATATATATATATAACACTCCTGCAAACATATTGTAGCCAATTTGTTATTTCCGATATGTCTATATATGTATCTATACATATATACATATATACATATACGTGTAGATGTAAATCAACAGACAATAATAATATAATATTATTAATATCCTATATGTAATAGGTGGTGTATATACATATACATATGTCCATATATATTTCGATATACACGTATGTGTATGTATAGCATGTCGATGAAATTGTGTGAGCATATCCGTTTGCCAATCACACACTTGTATCGATATGTATATACATATGGTTGCATGTATTTAATATATATTTATATATATATATCCTGCCTAATTACTTGCATTCAAATACGATCCATTGTAATGAACTTAATACCATTAGACAGTTAATAGATAAAAATCTCACATAAAATGTACAGAAGAAGACACGACTCCTAATGCCAATCTATGACTATGCATGGCTCATCTAGCACAATTGACTCAGTTACTCACTCTACAGTGGAGTGTGCGTATGCTCAGATTGTTCACATTACCGGTTAACCGACCAAGCCCCTCTCCCGAGTGATACTTCCCCTCCCCTTGGAGAATGAAACTTTTCCTGCAACCACTAGCACATACCTTTAGCAACATCACATATATAAACATCTTTAAAGTTAGAATAACTATACTTCAATAACCATCTATTCATTTATGTAGTATTTCACCATGAATAACATCAACTGAGACAACATCAAATGAAACAACATCAAGTGATATAACATTCATATTAGTAACAAGGTACAAGCATCATTAATTCATCTCGAGAATTCACATCACATTCACTTTTACCACATCTAGTAATAGTAAATAGTAACCTCACATTTTGGGATGTAACAAACGTACATTTTCATCAAGCAGCATTAAATAATTAAATTAATCAATTCCCTTTATCTGACTATAGCCTATGGGAATTAAATAGGCTATCAAATCCTCCTAGAGCGATCATTGGGGAAGGGACATTATAGTCCTCCCTTCCTGAGATTGCTTGCCCTCAAGCAATTGCAAATTAGGGTGCTACAAAATCTAATCTCCTTCTTGTTGACGTGCCTTTTGTGACAGCGCCAGCACAGAATAAAGTTGCCCAACGGTCACTCTATTCTCTCTTGATCAAAGTGTCCCACATGCTAAGATTGCTTGAAAGTTCATGTGTTCGACTCCAAGGTTCCTTTTATCGCGAATAGACTCAGTTGGTTGATGTGTTTTGCTGGTTATTTCAAGGGGACTTACGTAGTTGTTCGATTTGTGAAGCAATTAGGACATGAATGATTTGGCAATATGGTTCTGGTATCTAGACTGACTCGGAAAATGCAGAATTTAAAGGGGATAGGGATAGGGATTCTACAAGTCTACTTCTAAAGGGTGGAGGACGAGGATCGACTTAAACAATCTTCAAAAAAACTTTGCTTTGTCTCCTTTCGAACAACTCCGACAAAGTTGGTGCAATCTTCAAAGGATGAGAAAATGTTCAAACTATGACACAACACGTTCATACCGTCAACACGACGCATACAAACACATGAACCATAATCGAAGTTAAGTGCTGATACTCCAGTTGACCACGCAAGGCGAACTTACCATCAGCAAGTCCGCTAGTGGTATGGACGAGAAGACTTGCTCAAATCACAACGCCACACTCCACAGCTAACAACCACTTGCATGAAATAAAATTTATTTTACTCTATCTACCTTGAATTGGAAAGACGAACAAGCCTTGCTAGCTACTCACAATAGAAGATAGAACCACCAAACAATGATAAATCTTTATATTATGAGAGTGTTCACAACTTCTTACAAAGTCCTCAATGGGAAAACTTCCTTTCCTCCTCAATCTAAACTAACTTCTAAGCTCTACTCTCTAACTTCTATCTCCAATACTCTCTAGCTCTGATCTATCTCTGATTCTAATTCTAATTGATTACAAATGAGGGGGGATGCCCCTTTTATAATAAGTCCAATTCAGTGGACGGTTCAGATCAAATTACAATGAAGGGCTCAGATTGAGCCACCTATGCCCTAATCAAGGCTCTGCCCTAAAAACCGCCACAGAGAGGAGTGGGGTAATAAATGTACAAGAGATTCTCCACTCCTCTGCAGGAATCATAATGAGCAATTAATGCCCACTACCATCATCAAGAAGATCCTCATCAAGCAGCGCGTTCCCACTGGCCTTCTCCCGGATAGCAAACTCGATCAATCGGGCCAATACTGCTTCAACCTCCTGTGTAGAGATTGGTGGAATATGGTTGAGCTGGAACTCCAAGACTGCTACCGTCTGTCCGTATCTGACGCAAGATTTCTTCCATGTCACTAAGGCGTCCTGGGTATGCTGAATTATACTAGAGAACGTGGAGACATTCTCAAAGTCATCCAGGACAAGTGACTTCGCAGCTGAGAAGAATGGAGGCAGTCTACTTTTCAAACCATCAGCAGTTATCTCCTTTGGGACCAACTTTCTAGCAAATATGGCCTCTAATGTATTGAGGACTCCCCCCAAGATGTTGCCCATTGCCTTCTTCACTTTAGCTGAATCTGCCCTTGCTGCGTCGTGAAATCCACGGCCTGTGACCACCGAGGAGTACCAACTGGTGAAATCGCACCTATCACCTCTCTGAATTACACCTCCATCCACTAAGGTTTCTAGAGGTACATGCATCAAAGCCCCCAAACGAAGTACAGTCTTCGTTTGATAGATGCGAGTATCACTCCAGGCCTGATCTACTATATCCATTCGTGCCAAAATATTTGAGGCCTGTCGATAAGCATCGGCAAGGTCCTCCATGAATTTTCCTGTCTCAGTATGAACACGGCTAACCCACTTGTCTGCCTCCGTTTCCATTTTCTTTAAATTTAAATCCTCTAAGGCAACAATTGACTCGTTCGGAAGCTCCGATGGACGTTCCACTGCCGGGTCCGCTGGTTCACCTGGACGTGCTAGATTCTGCATATATCCTATCAAGGTTTTGTGCTCCTTCTTAATTTCTTATACTTCCCCTCCGTGCGGAGCAACTGATCCTTCAATGCCTGATAGGAGTTATCGAACTCCTCGATAACTTGGGCTCCCGTAGGACGACCCAACTCTACTGTGGTGATCACATAATTTTCAGGCCTCTCCTCGGTTCGATCACAATCTTCCCTCGGAATAGCCACATGAAGCGTGCGGGAGCCTGACTCGTCGGTCGAGATCTTTGAAAACTTTCGGGCCCTTTTCTTCTCTGGTGGCGCACTGATCCTCCTGAGGAACTCTTCCATCTCAATGGCCGGATCCGTGTCATCCTCGGGTTCTCTCCTCATTCTGTCGGAAAGCCAATCAGGCACTGTCTGCTGTGGATTACAAATGACAAGGGGCTGTTCTTCTGTTGCCCCCATCTCGTGCACTTCCTCTCTTCTTGCACTGGTCTGCGGCTCATCCTCCTCATAAAATTTGGAGGTATCTCGGGCCCTTGGGTCCACGATTACGTGTTTTCTTCTTCTTCTGGCTTATTATCCAACTGTCTGGCGAAAATGGGTTGTCGACCATTGTTTCCTCTTCCTCCTCGTTGGCAGCCCCACGGATAAAGCTGACATAAGAGCGATTCAGGGCGTTGGGCTGATCTACCTCCTCACGTCCCCGCTCTTCCTCTAATCCTGCCCTCTGATCGGCAAATAATGAAACTACTCTTAAACTCGAAGATTGAGTTTGAGAGTGCACGGGTGATGCTTGTTCTATCCTCAACGGTATCGGCTGGGTTGGCACTTCCACTTGTGCCCTCGATGTCTGAGCAAATTGTTTCCCTCTTTTTACCGATAACGGCCTTGGGTCACCCATCAAGCTGTAAGTAAGGGCGATCGACTTGCTCTTAAGTCTGCATACATGTCTGTCGACCCAAGTCCTGGTAAAAGTCATCACCGGGATAGAAAGAGTGTCCAAGTCCATGATCTCTGGCTCGGACCAATCAGGTGGTGGGACAGGAGTATCCCTAACTGACCCATAGTCGGGTTGCATGGCGTTGACATCCTCCTCCACCTGGTCGGGAACTGGAATAATCTCACATTCTCTAATCAACTTGAGAGGAAGTCTGGAAAACATCCTTCTTCTTATCTCAGCCTCATCCCTTTGCGTTGCCGGAAGTCCCTCCAGTTGAGCTCGTGCGTTATTCAGCGTTACGTACCATGCGGACGGATGTTCGGTAAGGATCGAAATCCTGCCTGCCTATGTGATATGACAAATGATAAGATTGCAGCTCGTCCTCTGCCTCTCGGGCTGCCTGCAAAGAGGGACACACCTCAATGGAATTTCCCATGGTGATAGGGAAATCAAGCCCGCCCTTCTTTTTCCTTTTCTGAATCTTATCGTAGGCAATCAATTGCCTAGATATCTCAAGCATTACTATGTGATCAGTGGGGTATCGTGGTAACCGATACGGATACGAAGTGAACCCCTGCAGCCTAATATATGTGAATTTCGGGAATTGGATGAGCCAATGCCCATATTCCTCAATCAGTGTCTGTGCTTCTTTAGATATTCTCTGCTGCGTTCTCTGCTGAAGCGTCCTCGCGATGTGCATTGTGAATGCATCATTTGCCCGTTTATAGTTGGCAATGTTAGCCAAATGTAGCTGTGTGCAGGCTTCATGAATTTTGAATTGACCAGGGGCACAGCCGATTGGCTCTTTGTACGAAATCCCTCTGTATTTAGTCATTCTGGCCAACATGTAAATCATATATGAGCTCATGTAGAAAGTCTTCGTCACCTTCAAGCTCCTGAATTGCTCATCGATGTGGTTGCTAATCATCCTAGCCCAATCGACACACTCTTTTCCTTCCAAGATGATCTCAATGAAGTAGAACATCCAAGGCTCGAAAATGTAAGCCTGTGCACTCCCATTCACCCGGCCCAGCATCATTATCAATCCTGATATTCTTGTTTCGATGCGGCAATTATCACGCTTTGGGAGCTTAGTCTTGGGGTGGCCTACGTAAACCTGCATCAAACTCTGTTTGATATTGCGATGACTCTTCGAAGAGGAAGAGTACATCATATCGCCCTCTTGTTGTCGTATAGCATCTCCTCAGCAGTTGGAATCCCAAATGCTTCTCCGATGGCATCGGGTGTGAAGTGGGCGAGCAGTTTACCATCCGGAGAGACGATCGTCCTACGTTCTGGCTTGTAGTGATTGGCGCACTCCATAATTAGCTCCGGACACTGAATTGCTGGCGGAAAACTAGCAGCTGCGTAGATTCCACTCTTCATTATATTATGTGCCGTGACGGATGGTTGATGGCCCCTAGCCCGAACATCCTCGATTTGAGTGCATTCAGATTAAATGAACCAAGGTTGGTGTCATTCAATCCTGCCAACTTTGAAACTATTGCTGACTTTGGGAGAAATGGCTTAGCGAGCCTCTTAATCATTGCCTGCCGGGATGAGCCAGCCTTGCCTGCTTCAGTGTTTGCAGCTCTGCCTGCGGCTCTATTTGTTCCTGCAACATCCTTTGCGCCAGCCATCTGCAAAATAAAATAGAAGAATAAGCCAGACTGCAGATTTTTAATAGAATAAAACAATTCCCAAGATGGCTGCGAATACGGAGTTAGCTTTGAAAATAAAATTTCTCAGCATAAATTTCTAACTCCAAACCTCGTACTGTATAAAAATCTCTGAGTTTAGAGACAACTTTCAGCAACTGCACTTCTGACTGGTGAAGAAAAAACGCAGCAAGCTAATAACTTTCAGCAATGTAGCTAATTTCTCCAGCACAAATTGTTCGAACCTTGACTTCACTTTGTCAACTTCAGCAGTTAGAGGAATAAAGAGTTGCCAGCAATATGAAATTTCAACCTCTTCAACTTCTCAACGTTTAAACTTCGCAGCAACTCCACTTTCAGCTCTTTGAGAATTAAATTCTCCAGCAACTCCGGAAAATAACTTCAACCTTCAACTTCGAAGTCGCAGCAACACACTTTCAGCTTTTCGAAAGAAAGAGTCTCGGCAAATGAAGATTTCTCCAGCACTTCGTACTTTCAGCAACTCAACACTCCGAAATAAAATAAACTCTCACAGAATTTCTCTCCTCGACCACTTGGAAAATATTTTAATCTCTCCAGAACCTCTTCAGCAACTTCAACTTCGAAATAATGTGAGGAGAAATGAGAGAAGAGATTGTTTAAATAACTTTTCCCGGAGAATCCTGCTAAGTAGTGCTGGGGCTATTTTTAGCACCTTCATCAATTTCCCACTATCTTCGTTCGGAATCTTCTAATTCAAGCGCAGTAGTGGGCTAGTCGTC
Source organism: Sequoiadendron giganteum (assembly GCA_007115665.2). Taxonomy (NCBI): domain Eukaryota; kingdom Viridiplantae; phylum Streptophyta; class Pinopsida; order Cupressales; family Cupressaceae; genus Sequoiadendron; species Sequoiadendron giganteum. Next base: position 270,539,653 of record CM021103.1, on the reverse strand, counting down.
AGCCGGTCATTATGGCAGTCGCCATTAATAATGATTCCTTCTTCTTCAAATTTCGAATTTTCCTCTTAGTCTGCCAGTTACCTCTTGGCGATTTAAACAACTCGCGAGAAAAACAATCACTTGACTTGATTTAAAATTCCATTTTAAAATCTCGCAGTGTTTAAATAAATTCAAAAAAAAAAAATTCGTGGGAGTAGCAAATTTATTTCCAACTTTTTAAAATGTCTGTCATTTAAATCCTCGATTTCATAAAATTTGCCTTAGACATTTTAAATTCTCTTATTAAAACGTTCAACTCCGGGCGATTAAAAACTTGTTTGCGTGCTCGAAATAATTCGTCCTTTGAGATTTAACTTCTGTCAGGAAAATAATCTAGGCAAAACGAATTTCTTCCGAAAATATTAAAATTTCCCATAGGAAATTAATTTTCAAACTCTGTTAACTCATGGGTGCATTTTGAACGGGTTCATTTGATTTTTCACTTGACCCATGGAAAATATTCATCGATATCAAATCTTCCCCTTGAAAAAAAAATTCGTCAACTTTCAACTGCCTTTGGAGAATTTTAAAACTCATCAAATCATCCTTCCATGCCAAGGGCGTATTTTTCCCCAGTGAAATGTTATTCCATTTAGAAAAAATTTTCTAACATTTTCTCTACCATAGGCGCATATTTTTGATGAAATATTTATTTCATTTAAAAAAATTCCTCACTTTACACCTCTGGCGCACTTGATCCCTTGGCATTTATTTTTTGCGACTTAGAAATTTTCTCCAGTCATCTCACATCTTGGGCGCATTTCACTCAGTGATGTTTTATTTTGCTAGCTTTTACCCTTGCCACGCCTTAGAAACATTTTCAATCAAGGGCGTATTTAGCATGCGCCACTTTCATTCTCCACACTTAGAAAAATTTTCTCCAGCAACCTTGGGCGCATATGGGGTCTTGAGCTTTCATTTTCTTGACTTAGAAATTTCTCCAAGTCCTAGCCACTTTATCTTGCCTTGGGCGCATATGGGTGTGTCTGGTTTTATTTTCACCACTTAAAATTTCTTCGAGCCATGTATCTTCTTGAGGGCGCATTTTGACCTCTCTACTTTCATTTTATGCCTTAGAAGAATTTCGGCCTCCACCATCCTTCTTCATCATGGGCGCATTTGCTAGGCCAAGCTTCCATTTTGACCTTAGGCGTTTTGAGAGAGTCATCAAGGAGGGCGCATTTACATGGGTCTACTTTCATTCTTTTGCCTTAGACGTTTTGAGTCTTCAATCCTTGAGGTGAGGGCGCAAATCACTAGGTGAGCTTTCACTTTCCACGCCTTAGAACTTTTTCAAGGCATCACTACCCTTGGGCGCAAATGAGGTGTTGCACTTTCAATTTCATACTTAGCCGCTTTTCACCTATCCTCTTCTTCCTTGGGCGCAAATGAGACCCCATGCTTTTGTTTTGCTAGGTGGGCGCATTTACACATGTGAGCTTTCATTTTCACCATGGGCGCATTTGGAAGGGGCTACTTTGATTTTATGACTTAGAAACTTTTTGAGAGAGTCATCAAGGTGGGCGCATTTTACTAGGTGAGCTTTTGTTTTTGCCTTAGAAACTTTTTCAAGCCTCTGCCTTGAGATGGGCGCATTTTACTAGGTGAGCTTTCATTTTTGCCGTAGGCGTTTTTTCAAGCCTCTACCTGTTCCTGCTCTTGCATTCTATTTTTAGCAAGTTGTGCTATTTTTAGCAAATCCCTTGATTTTCAACCTCTAAGGCTCCGTTTTGCCTGAAAATTTCATCGGATGATATTCTCTGCCTTGTGAACCTGTTTTGTCAGTCCTCTGCCCTGACCTGCTATTTATAGCCACCTGCTATTTATAGTAAGTTTGACTTTCTGACTTTAGTAGCTCCGTTTTGCCTGAAAGTTGCAACGCTTGATCTTGATAGCTTGAGGGTCACTCGGACGCCAACCTCGGGTGCAGACCTGCTATTTATAGCCGTGCCCTGACTTACTAAAAATAGTAAGTTCTCCGACTTTGCTCAAATTTTGCCAGCAGGTACCTTGAAGTGTGCTGACATGGGTGGGGTACTTTGTTTCGGCTATTTTTGGATTTTACCCCCTATAAAAGTGGAAACCCTAATTTGATTTGCATGTATCCCGAACGGTCTGTTTGACTTCGTTCCTTCTACGTAATAGTTAAGCACAACGAATTTGGAGTGTTAGTGACTGCGAATTAATGCACCTTTAAAACTAAGCTACGTAGAAAGAGTGATGACTCATCCTTTGGGATGGTTTTGCATGTCGCTATTGCTGGGATCTCAAAAACGAGGAAAAAACCGAGAGAAAGCGAAGTGCATGCCGCGTCTTGGCTAAAATAGTAAGTCCTCAAAACTTCGATCTTCAGCACCCAGAAGCCACACCGTTCTGCAGCTCTCGAAAAACCATGAAGAAAAACTGACATGCGTTGAAAAACAGCATGCGAACCTAAAAATAGCCTCAGAAGAGTGAACTCTCGAAAGTGGTTGTCTGGTTTGCATGTTACATCAACTTCTTGAAGGTTTTGAAACCAGGAAAGATTCTCGGACATGCATCGAAAAGCTCAATAGAAACCACGAAAATGATGCCGAAGCCAAATGCCAAAATATTAAGAACGATACGTCGGCTCAAAATTTACGTGTAGACAGCTTGATGTAACTCGGATGCAGTGGAACTGACAGAATTCCAAAATCTCAATAAAATAGTCCCAAGTTGAATACTTACTAAAAATAGTAAGTTGCCAGAATACAGTGAAAATTTAGGGGGACTCTGCTGGAAGTCTTCTGACTGCTGCACTAAGCTTAGATTTCAATTTTATAACTCAGTCTGACCTTAAATAAGCCTGAAGGATGAAAACCCTAATTACACAGACTTGACCAATATTTCAACCCGGGTCAAACGACGGGACAATCCCCGGAAGGACCAGAGACCAGAGAGAGAGCGAACCAAAGCCAAAAGACCAGACTGGAGCAAAATTTAGGGGGTCCCCATCTTGATGGGGTGATGTGTGAAAAAGGTCACAACATCTGGCGACTCCACGGGAAAGTGTTGAAAAACACTTTGAAAATTAAACCTTGGTCAATCCCTCTAACCATCATACAGAAAGGATACTTACTCAAAAAGGGAGAAGAATCCGATATTGGATCGAAACACCTTCATCTGAGATCTCCTGACTTATGCGTTTATCTTATCTCTAAACCATCGTGACTCCCGAGATCGATTATGGCAGGTTATACAAGTATCTTAACTTCAAAAGCATCCCGGACATTGCCTCGCTGCCAGTCAGGCGTCTATAGCCCCGACGAGGTTGTCGCTACAACTCTCACGAATATTGCTCCACTGCCAGCCAGGCGTCCATAGCCCCGGTGGAGTTACTCGTATATTCCCAAACCAATATTCAAAGTACGATATTTCTTTTATTTTCTTTCTTTTGATATTTCTTTTTAGCATACTTTCTCCTTTTCTCTTGATTATCCGTCAATTCCATAATTGGTTGGTAAGCAATGAAGCTATCAATGGGTTTGAGAATTGCAGTGGCGCTGAAGCAAGATTTAAAATTTTCACTTGCCGTAATCCCTCCCAAGGAATCAAAATGACTCAAAGCAGCTTGTTTGAACCAATAGGACATGATGATCTCAGGCTCATGTGTTAAGACACAATAACTGATTAAACTCCCGAATCGAGCTTTTATGAGACCGGATGATGACAAGAGGAAAACAACCTTGGCATTCTATTGTTTGCATAAATTCATAAAAACCCCATGGCAGTAGACCAATTCGCGCAAGACAAGATATCATCACTTCCATCGCAACGGAAAACCCTAAAATCAAGTCCATTCTGAACCCAAACCAAAACCACTTGAGCGGACAACTCAAGGGAAGAAACACCAAAACCAAAAACCCAAAGGGCAACAAACCAAAACCAAAACCCAAAAAGGGAACGGGAACAAAACAACCTAATCTACTATGTACAAAGTAGGATCCAGGAGGGACCCTACGCTTGGAAATAATGCTTGAGGAACTGCCCATTGACTGGCAATGGGATATCCTCTCCTGTTAGCGTTTTCAATCTGAATGCATTATCTCCCAGGATCTCAGAAACCTGATACGGGCCCAACCACAATTTGTCGAACTTGTCGTGATCACCTCTTCTTTCGTGGGCTTTATCCCAACATAAAACTAAATCTGAAATCCTGAAGGCCTTAACCTTGGCCTGCTTGTCGAACCATCTTTTCACGACTCCTTGGTGCTTAGCCAGATTTTCCAATGCCTCATCTCTTTTCTCCTCCAAGTGCATCAACTGAGACAACCTGACTTGAATTCGGTCTTCGCCTTCCAGATACTCCTGAATAAACTGGAGAGTAGGGATCCTTAACTGAACTGGGAAGACGGGGTCTTGCCCATACACCAAATGGTAGGGAGATGTTCCCAAAGAATTCTTCGTTCTAATCCGGTCTGCCCACAAGGCAAACCTAACTGTGTGTGCCAATCCTTGGGGTTCTTATCCAACAGTTTCTTGATAGCATTCAGCAAATTCTTATTTGTGGACTCTGCAAGTCCATTTCCTTGGGGGTAGTAGTTGGATGAGAACTTCAGTGCAATCCCATACTCAAACGCCCAATTTGAAAACTTCAATGATGAAAAGGCGGGGCCGTTGTCGCACACCAAAGCGTGGGGGCATCCAAACCTTGTAATAATATTCTCTTCGAGGAACTTAATGACTACATCTGTGGTGGAAAGCTTGAGAGCTTGAGCCTCTGTCCATTTGGTGCAGTAGTCGGTGGCTGTCAGTATGTACCTGTGCTGTGCCGAGGACGGTGGGTTAATCATTCCAATAAAGTCCAACCCCCACTTGGCAAATGGTCTGACTTCAATCACTGGTTGCAAGGGCATAGCCGGATTCTTTTCTCTGTACGCAGCTGTCTGACAAATGTGACAAGCCCTCACATGCTCATAAGCATCCTTAAAAAGTGTGGGCCAATAATACCCAGCCCTTGAAATCTGATGAGCTGTGGCCAAACCACCTCCGTGACCTGTCCCGAATTTCTCGTGGAAATGTTCCATAAGCTGCTTAGCTTCTCTTTTTCCTACACATCTCAAATATATACCTTCGTGATTTCTTCTATAAAGCACTGATCCCTGCAGCATGAATCTCTGGCTCTTCATTCTTAAAGTCCTTCGTTGCACTGGATTCAAATGTGAGGGACACCTTTGGTTCAACAAATGGTAAACAGTGTCATCGTACCATTCCCCTGGGGACACCTCTTCCAGTATATATGTTTGTTGTACCAGTCCAGGTCCTGCCATTGCAATCGTTTGTGCCAATGCTTGTCCTCGGACTAACTTCATCGGCTGTATCTCTATGTCATATTCTTGCAAGCTGGCGACCCACTTGCCTCTTCTTTCTCCTAATTCATTTTGCATTAGTAATGTCTTTACTGTGGCATCTGGAACTATTGCATGTACTTTGCTCCTTAGGATGTAGTGCCTGAACTTCTTAGCTGCTTTTACTAGAGCGTAAGCTTGCTTTTCTACATTGGCGTACCTTAATTCTGCTTCCTTCAATGGAGTACTCATGAAAGCAATTGGGTGTTCATCCTTTTCTTCCGCTCTCTGGGTCAAGACCGCTGCGCAAGTGTGTTCTGAAGCAAAGGAGTACAAGTAGAATGGTTTTGAGTAATCCGGACTAACTAGCACCGGAGCATCTACTATTGCTTGTTTGATTTCTTCGAACGCCTTCTTTGTGAGAGGGGTCCATTCTATCTTTGCATCCTTTTTCAGCATTTCATTTAGTGGTCTGACAATCTCGGCGAATCCAGTTATGAATTTTCTCACAAAATTAATCTTGCCAAAGAACGACCTCAACTCTTTCTGACTCCCTGGCATGCCGATCTTTGAAATTGCCTCAATGCGGTCTGGGTCAATTGATATGCCCTGTTCTGAGAGGACATGTCCTAACAATTTTCCTTCGGTGACTCCGAATACGCACTTCTTTGAATTGAGAGAAATACCAAATCTTCTGCATCTCTGGAAGATCTTTCTCAAGTCTTCAACATGATCCTCCCTCTTTTTGGAGAACACTGTCAAGTCATCCATGTATATAATAATGCATTTTCCAACTAAGTCTCTGAAAGCGATGTCCATAGCTCGTTGAAATGTGGCCCCGGCGTTGATTAGGCCAAAAGGCATTCTTCTGTAAGCGAATGTTCCCCACTTAGTGGTGAAAGCTGTTTTTAGTCTATCTGCTTCTTCAACCATTACCTGGTTGTAACCTGAATAACCGTCCAAAAAGGACATCATCTGGGAACCATTTACAATCTGCAAAACCTCATCCAACGAGGGCAAGGGATAGTTATCCTTCTCGGATGCTCTGTTTAGGTTGCGGAAGTCAACACATAACCTTATCTCTCCGTTCTTCTTCCTGACGGGCACTAGATTGGCGACCCACGTTGAGTGCCTTATTGGGAAGATTATTCTGGCCGAAAGGAGCTTTCTTACCTCCTGATATATCAATGGTTCCAATAGCGGGTTTACTGGCCTTTGTCTTTGCCTGAATGGTTTATTTCCCGGCTTCAACGGGATCGTGTGCGTGATCAAGGTAGTGTCATATGTCTTTAAGTCTTCGTAGCCCCAGGCTACCACATCAGAGAACTCTCTCAATGCTTGCACTATTCCTTCTCTTTCTTTTGGGGTGCATACTTTCCCCACAAATACATTCTTTACTTGCTCACTAGTTCCCAAGTTGATTGTCTCACATTCATCCCCTTGGGTGCTTTGATTCCTACTTAGTTTATCAGGGTCAAAGAGTCTTTCTAACTCCACCATGCCCCTAGGAATGACATTTGTCTTCAAATTTAAGATCCCTTCGGTGTCAAATTCCGCTTCTTCGGTTTCTTCTTCGTCTATAATCTGTGCTTCAAACACCCCTGAGTTAGTCAAGAATTCCAAAATCTGCTTATCATCATCAAACACCTGGAAATTCTTTATATTATCTGGAACTGAAGGTGTGGAGATCAATTCAACTGTGAACTTCTTTAGACCTTCCAACTCTAATGGCTCTAGTGAACTGGCCGCCTGCGCGAGAGAATTAGCCACTGGATTTTTAGCTCTGTATACTTGCTTGATATTGAATGCATCGAAGCTTTCGATCAAGTCCCAGACTCTGTTCCGGTACCGTCCCAATCTCTTGTCGTGGCAAGCATACTGTTTTCTTACTTGGCGGACCACTATGTTGGAATCTCCAATGGCATGTACAATTTTGGCACCTTTCTCTATAGCGAGGATCAACCCATGAATCAAAGATTCATACTCAGTAACGTTATTGGTGCAAGGGAACTGGAGCCTACAAGCACCTAGATATGCCTCTCCCTTGGGGCTGATGAGTTCAAACCCTGCTCCATTCCCTTTGTTAGACTTTGATCCATCAAATCTCAGAGTCCAAACTTGATCTTCTATATGAATGCTATGGGTATTGGGACCATTTTTCTCCATTGTGGGCTCGATCTTCTCACTTTCTACCCATTCCTTTGTCAGGGAGCTTTTCTTCTCATTTATTTCTTCTAGTTCTTCCACCAAAGAGACTTGTGGAACTCTCTTTGAAACTTCTTCAATGGCCGTTCTACACATGCCGCATGTGAATTCTGGGTGGAATGCCTCATGGATCCTACACCAATTGGGCATTAACATACTGCTGATGGAAACATTCTTCCCCGATTCCATCTTTTGCTTGACATTCTTTAGCACAAAGTTTCTAAAATTTTCAAACATCCCCTCACCATCGCTTGAGTCATCCTCAATCAATATTTCAGTAGAGGGAGACGTACCTTCCAAGTGTTTTTCTTGATTTACACTTTGCAACATGAGGACTTCCTGTTTCACGGGCTTGTACGAACCCAAATCAGTCTCTGCAAACAATACCTCATTGTTATCACCATATTCAGTAATCATCAACCGGAGCCGTGGTGTGCTTTCCACTCTTATTTGGTTAGGGATTCCCCTCCAAGGCAGCCACATGTGAGAAAAGTCGGTGGCGATATATCCGTTCAACTTTCGGCACCAGTCTCTGCTAAGCAGCATGCCGTACCCGTCTGGTATATCTACAACAGAAATATCAATACGGCCTTGGATTCTAGGATCCGCGGCTAGCTGCATGTGAATGTCGTTTAGTTCCCCAACAACAGGAACTTCAGTTTTATCCAATTGAGTTACTTTCTTGTTGGTGTGGAGCGGGATTAGGCCCAATCTTTCGCATACCTTCAAAGGCATGACGTTGCTTGAAGCTCCAGAATCGATCAAACAATTGTGTAACATTTTTCCGAATATTCTGACTGAAACCAAGAATGGGGCCGGTTCATCCTTCCCTTGATAAAACACTACTGGTTTTCTTCTTTCATCTGCATGGTCCGACTGGACTTGCTTGCCTTGAGTCATATTTTTCGCATTTTGTTTCTGCTTCACGGCATCATCAGCTTGAGAGCTTTTCTCAATCTCGGCCCTTCCAGGAGTGCCTGTAGAATTTAATACCATACCCTCCAAGTTCTGATATTGTTGTGGTTCCTCCCAAGAATCGTAGGAGGTTTGTGGCACACTTTGCACCACATTTGTGTTCTGTGCAGGACGGGGCTGCGTGACAACCTGGGGGTGTCTTGGCATGTTAGGTGCCTCTTGCGAAGTGCTTCTTGTGGTGGGGATTTCAGTCAATGTCCCTAAGAGAGTCTCTCTTACTTCTTGGACCTTCATCAACTCATAGAGTGGTAAACTGACCTTTATCTTCTTAAATTCTTCCAGTACAAAGGAGCTCAGCTTTCTTATATCTTCTCTGGGAGGATTCTCCTTTTGTCCTCGGATTAACTGGTAAACTGGCTGTTGAGGCATCTGCGGTCCATTTGATCTTGTTTGTGTGGGACCCTGCTGTCTATATTCCGGGGAGTCCTTGGGTGCCATTGGCACGTTGCTCGCATTAGGATGCGGCGGTGTGGTAAAGTTGTTTGGTGGCGTTGACGAAGTTAATGGTTCCCTTTGAGGATAACCTCTTTGATACACTTTAGGGGGCCCACCATCAGTAGTCTGGAGAGCTTGCACTTCCCTGATTCCTTCTACCAAGACGCTGTTGTTAAGAGGCGGGAAACTATAGCCGTCTCTGCTTAGGGGCTCATCTGGTGATGCGTACGTGACATGAGCCTCTGAAGGCGTTTGAGCCTCTGGCGTCCCCACGGGACCATTTGCCGAAGCTGGTGGAAACCTCTGATTAACCGACGGAGGTGTATAACTTTGGAATTCAGGTGGAAACTTGAAGTCTTCCAAGATCAGGGCTTGATCATACCGGGGTGTTGGAACTATTTCATACCCCGTGATTGGAGGATTCTCCACTGGTTCTGTATTTTTCACTTCTCCTCTGAAGATGTCAGCAGCGACTTGGAACTCGTGGCATTGCAACTCAGAGTGCTGACTAGTGTTGTGCAATCTACACCATCCTGACAAGGCGGCCTCCGCCAGGTATACTCTGTCTGCCGGACGGTTCTCAGGAGGCGGTGGGTTATCCAGCGGTGTAGGAACCCCTCCATTGTTGGGTCCCGTATTCCAAGATCTCTTCTGGAATCCTTGATTGTTATTTCTATACCCATGATTGTTCTCCTGATTGTATCCTTGATGAGCATCATGGTGATGATTCGGAGGATTACTCTGATATCCTCGGTTAGCACCTTGGTGTGCTTGATTCGGAGGATTACTCTGATATCCTCGGTTAGCACCTTGGCGTGCTTGATTGTTCCTTTGCATGGCTTGAATCTGATTATTTTGATTTCTGAGGTATGTCACCTCAGTTGACAGCTTCTTTACTTGTTCCACCAGACCTTTTATTTCATCTCTTTCCTCTTGAGTCTGTGTCGATGGTACGGTGTTTTGCAGGTAGACCGGCTGTGCGACTGACGCTTGAGATGAGGGCACTCCAGGGTGGAGAACCAACTGATTTGATGGCGCGGTTGCCTGGTAAGATGGTTGTGGAACTGGATTCAATGCTGGAATTTGCTGATTCCAGGTTTGTATCTGACCGCTCGTAGAACTTAAGCCAGTGTATAGTGAGGGGCCAGTTGCATTTTGTCCCATGTTCTGGCTCACTTCAACTGCTTTAGCATAAGCTAAGTTCATATCGGCGGGAGCGGGGTGAGCTTCTCTCACAAACATTGCAGTTAAGGGGTCCAATGCGGCGTAGTAGCTTTCTCTAGCATCCGTGATAGTGTAAGGAGTTCGTAATCTTGTGAGAGCCTTTTGGAATCTATTGTTAAACACATGAATGGGCTCTTTTTCCTGCCTCCTTACTTCTACAAACTGTCTGAACAATTCTGCGGGAGTGATGGGAATACCAAACTTTCCAATGAAGGCCGTCTTCATCTGTTCCCATGTTCTGATTGAACCGACTGGCAAATGTATGAACCAATAATGGGCCTCTTCCCCCAAAGAATAGGGGAACAACCTGCAAGCTACATCTGCGTATGCAATCTGCCTATTGCGTAGGTGGTCTTCAAACATTTTGATGTGATCCTCAGCAGTGCGGTTTACGTCGTGGACGTGGAACTTGGAGCAAAAGCTCTCTGGATTCTTTGGCATGTCATGATAGTCGGCAAACTCCAGCGGAGATGGGTTGGTAACCAACCAGGTAGCACCATTAGCAACTGGCTAAGCCATTGCTTGCCTTCGCCGATATACAGCTGTTGGAGTCGTTCGTTGCTGCTGCTGAATTGCTATTGGAATGGTATCTCGAGTGGGTCCTTGCTGGGCAAACCTTGAAATGCTAGGCGGAGTTCTGAATAAGCTCGAGACCTCTTCACCGCTTACTGCTTCTTCGCTTGATTGAGCTTCTTCGTTTGATAAAATTTCTTCACTTGAGGGAACTTCCCCGTCCGATCGGGTACCTTTCTTTTTCCTTGTTCTAGTAGGTAGCTCTAGCTCTACAAGTTCCTTGGTTGAACTGGGTGCAGAGCTCAAAATCCTCTTCAACTTATCCGGCGAGAAAGAACTGATGCGATCCAGGATGAAGCTGCTTCTTTCACTGGCGAGGCACGGGAGCAAGTGGCTGTCTTTGATTCAATAAATCTCTCTCAATAGCAACTTGGATCTCGATAGCCTTTTCTTCTTCTTCTTGCAACACAAAGCTCGTCCGCATGTACTCAGCTGCACTTCTCTTTGTTCTCCACGCGAGGTTGTTTAGTCCTGAAAGAATGTCTTCTTGGTCGTCGTTGAATCCCAAATTTGGCTGTAGCCGCGGAGATATCCCTCTATGAGGTAGCACCATCTTGGTACATTACACTTTTATAATTTCTTTGCTTCACTATAAAAGTAGCCCTCCTTCTAGCGCCAATTCTGTTGATGTGCCTTTTGTGACAGCGCCAGCACAGAATAAAGTTGCCCAACGGTCACTCTATTCTCTCTTGATCAAAGTGTCCCACATGCTAAGATTGCTTGAAAGTTCATGTGTTCGACTCCAAGGTTCCTTTTATTGTGAATAGACTCAGTTGGTTGATGTGTTTTGCTGGTTATTTCAAGGGGACTTACGTAGTTGTTCAGTTTCGTGAAGCAATTAGGACGTGAATGATCTGGCAATATGGTTCTGGTATCTAAACTGACTCGGAAAATGCAGAATTTAAAGGGGATAGGGATAGGGATTCTACAAGTCTACTTCTAAAGGGTGGAGGACGAGGATCGATTTAAACAATCTTCAAACCAAACTTTGCTTTGTCTCCTTTCGAACAACTCCGACAAAGTTGGTGCAATCTTCGAAGGATGAGAAAATGTTCAAACTATGACACAACACGTTCATACCGTCAACACGACGCATACAAACACATGAACCATACTCGAAGTTAAGTGCTGATACTCCAGTTGACCACGCAAGGCGAACTTACCATCAGCAAGTCCGCTAGTGGTATGGACGAGAAGACTTGCTCAAATCACAACGCCACACTCCACAGCTAACAACTACTTGCATGAAATAAAATCTATTTTGCTCTATCTACCT
>CM021103.1:270395146-270527517 GCA_007115665.2 Sequoiadendron giganteum | reverse complement strand
TTCCCATGGTGATAGGGAAATCAAGTCCACCCTTCTTTTTCCTTTTCTGAATCTTATCGTAGGCAATCAATTGCCTAGATACCTCAAGCATTACTATGTGATCAGTGGGGTATCGCGGTAACCGATACAGATACGAAGTGAACCCCTGCAGCCTAATATATGTGAATTTCGGGAATTGGATGAGCCAATACCCATATTCCTCAATCAATGTCTGTGCTTCTTTAGATATTCTTTGCTGCGTCCTTTGCTGAAGCGTCCTCGCAATGTGCATTGTGAATGCATCATTTGCCCATTTATAGTTGGCGATGTTAACCAAATGTAGCTGTGTGCAGGCTTCATGAATTTTGAATTGACCAGGGGCATAGCCGATTGGCTCTTTGTACGAAATCCCTCTGTACTTAGTCATTCTGGCCATCATGTAAATCACATATGAGCTCATGTAGAAAGTCTTCGTCACCTTCAAGCTTCTGAATTGCTCATCGATGTGGTTGCTAATCATCCTAGCCCAATCGAAACACTCCTTTCCTTCCAAGATGATCTCGATGAAGTAGAACATCCAAGGCTCGAAAATGTAAGCCTGTGCACTCCCATTCACCCGGCTCAGTATCATTATCAAATCACAGTATTCTTGTTTCACGTCCTCGGCAATTATCTGCTTTGGGAGCTTAGTGCGGGGTGGCCTCGGCTTTTGCATCCAAACTCTGTTAATGACTGCAGTGACTCTTTCGAAAGAGAAAGAGTACATCTTATCTGCCCTCTTGTTTGTTCTGTATAACATCTCCTCAGCAGTTGGAATCCCAAATGCCTCTCCGATGGCATCGGGTGTGAAGTTGGCGAGCAGTTTACCATCCGGAGAGACAATCGTCCTACGTTCTGGCTTGTAGTGATTGGCGCACTCCATAATTAGCTCCGGACACTGAATTGCTGGCGGAAAACTAGCACTGCGTAGATTCCACTCTTCATTATATTATGTGCCGTGACGGATGGTTGATGGCCCCCTAGCCCGAACATCCTCGATTTGAGTGCATTCAGATTAAATGAACCAAGGTTGGTGTCATTCAATCCTGCCAACTTTGAAACTATTGCTGACTTTGGGAGAAATGGCTTAGCGAGCCTCTTAATCATTGCCTGCCGGGATGAGCCAGCCTTGCCTGCTTCAGTGTTTGCAGCTCTGCCTGCGGCTCTGCTTGTTCCTGCAACATCTTTTGCGCCAGCCATCTGTAAAAATAAAATAGAAGAATAAGCTAGACTGCAGATTTTTAATAAAATAAAACAATTCCCGAGATGGCTGCGAATACGGAGTTAGCTTTGAAAATAAAATTTCTCAGCATAAATTTCTAACTCCAAACCTCGTACTGTATAAAAATCTCTGAGTTTAGAGACAACTCTCAGCAACTGCACTTCTGACTGGTGAAGAAAAAACGCAGCAAGCTAATAACTTTCAGCAATGTAGCTAATTTCTCCAGCACAAATTGTTCGAACCTTGACTTCACTTTGTCAACTTCAGCAGTTAGAGGAATAAAGAGTTGCCAGCAATATGAAATTTCAACTTCCTCAACTTCTCAACGTTTAAACTTCGCAGCAACTCCACTTTCAGCTCTTTGAGAATTAAATTCTCCAGCAACTCCGGAAAATAACTTCAACCTTCAACTTCGAAGTCGCAGCAACACACTTTCAGCTTTTCGAAAGAAAGAGTCTCGGCAAATGAAATATTCTCCAGCACTTCGTACTTTCAGCAACTCAACACTCCGAAATAAAATAAACTCTCACAGAATCTCTCCTCAACCACTTGGAAAATATTTTAATCTCTCCAGAACCTCTTCAACAACTTCAACTTCGAAATAATGTGAGGAGAAATGAGAGAAGAGATTGTTTAAATAACTTTTCCCGGAGAATCCTGCTAAGTAGTGCTGGGGCTATTTTTAGCACCTTCATCAATTTCCCACTATCTTCGTTCGGAATCTTCTAATTCAAGCGCAGTAGTGGGCTAGTCGTCAGCCGGTTATTATGGCAGTCGCCATTAATAATGATTCCTTCTTCTTCAAATTTCGAATTTTCCTCTTAGTCTGCCGGTTACCTCTTGGCGATTTAAACAACTCGCGAGAAAAACAATCACTTGACTTGATTTAAAATTCCATTTTAAAATCTCGCAGTGTTTAAATAAATTCAACTCGAAAAAATTCGTGGGAGTAGCAAATTTATTTCCAACTTTTAAAATGTCTGTCATTTAAATCCTCGATTTCATAAAATTTGCCTTAGACATTTTAAATTCTCTCATTAAAATGTTCAACTCCGGGCGATTAAAAATTGTTTGCGTGCTCGAAATAATTCGTCCTTTGAGATTTAACTTCTGTCAGGAAAATAATCTAGGCAAAACGAATTTCTTCTGAAAATATTAAAATTTCCCTTAGGAAATTAATTTTCAAACTCTGCTAACTCATGGGTGCATTTTAAACGGGTTCATTTGATTTTCACTTGACCCATGGAAAATATTCGTCGATATCAAATTTTCCCCTTGAAAAAAGATTCGTTAACTTTCAACTGCCTTCGGAGAATTTTAAAACTCATCAAATCATCCTTCCTTGCCAAGGGCGTATTTTTCCCTAGTGAAGTGTTATATCACTTAGAAAAAATTTCTAGCACTTTCTCTACCACAGGCGTATACATTTTGATGAAATATTTATTTCAAAAAAATTCCTTCACTTTACACCTCTGGCGCACTTTCATGTGTCTACTTTTATTTTGTTGCCTTAGGAAATTTTCTCCAGCAACCTTGGCGTATTTTACTCATGCAAGCCTTGATTTCTCACTTAGAAAATTCTCAAACAGTTAGAATATCCTTGGGCGCATATGGGGTCTTGAACTTTCATTTTCTTGACTTAGGAAATTTTCTCCAGCAACCTAGCCATTTTATCTTGCCTTGGGCGCATTCTGACCTCTCTACTTTCATTTCATGCCTTAGGAAAATTTCGGCCATCTCCTCTTCATCATGGGCGCAAATGCTAGGCCAAGCTTTCATTTCATGCCTTAGAAATATTTCATAGCTTCAAATCTTGAGGTGGGCGCATTTCAACATGTGAGCTTTTGTTTTTGCCTTAGAAACTTTTCAAGGCTTCTCTCCTTGAGGTGGGCGCATTTCAACATGTGAGCTTTTGTTTTTGCCTTAGAAACTTTTTTCAAGGCATCTCTTCTTCCTTGGGCGCAAATGAGACCCCATGCTTTCATTTTCCTAGGTGGGCGCATTTCAACATGTGAGCTTTCATTTTTGCCTTAGGCGTTTTTCAAGCCTCTGCCTTGAGGTGGGCGCATTTCAACATGTGAGCTTTCATTTTTGCCTTAGAAACTTTTTTCAAGGCATCTCTTCTTCTGGGCCTTGAGGTGGGCGCATTTCAACATGTGAGCTTTCATTTTTGCCTTAGGCGTTTTTCAAGCCTCTGCCTTGAGGTGGGCGCATTGCCTTATTTTCAACTTGAGCATTTCAACATGTGAGCTTTTGTTTTATGCCTTAGGCGTTTTTCAAGCCTCTACCTGTTCCTGCTCTTGCATTCTATTTTTAGCAAGTTGTGCTATTTTTAGCAAATCCCTTGATTTTCAACCTCTAAGGCTCCGTTTTGCCTGAAAATTTCATCAGATGATATTCTCTGCCTTGTGAACCTGTTTTGTCAGTCCTCTGCCCTGACCTGCTATTTATAGCCACCTGCTATTTATAGTAAGTTTGACTTTCTGACTTTAGTAGCTCCGTTTTGCCTGAAAGTTGCAACGCTTGATCTTGATAGCTTGAGGGTCATTCTGATGCCAACCTCGGGTGCAGACCTGCTATTTATAGCCGTGCCCTGACTTACTAAAAATAGTAAGTTCTCCGACTTTGCTCAAATTTTGCCAGCAGGTACCTTGAAGTGTGCTGACATGGGTGGGGTACTTTGTTTCGGCTATTTTTGGATTTTACCCCCTATAAAAGTGGAAACCCTAATTTGATTTGCATGTATCCCGAACGGTCTCCGTTTGACTTCGTTCCTTCTGCATGTCGTTCTGCTTGCTGGACTGGAGTGTTGGGCGGCTGCCGGAGTGTACCTGCTAAAAATAGAAACTGTCTGAAAAGTGACTCATCCACTGCCGGATGGTTTTGCATGTCATATTGCCTGCGGGATCTCAAAAAACCCAGAAAAACCCAGAAAACTGGTCTGCATGCATGTACTGGCTAAAAATAGTAAGTCCTCAAAACTCGATCTTCTCTGCTTGCAAGTCACACCGTTGCGAAGCTCTCGAAAAACCCATGAAGAAAAACCCGACATGCGTTGAAAAACACTGCATGCGAACCCTAAAAATAGCCTCCGAAGGCTGAACTCTGAAAGTGGTTGTCTCGGTTTGCATGTTACATCACTGCGAAGGTTTTGGAAAACCCAGAAGGATTCCCCAGACATGCATCTGAAAAGCTCATGTGGAAACCCTAATTTGGCTCTTAAAGCCTGAAATGCCAAAAATAGTAAGTCGTCTGATCTGGCTCAAAATTTACGTGTAGACAGCTTGAAGTTACCCGGATGCGGTGGAACTGACAGAATTCTAAAATCTCAATAAAATAGTCCCAAATTGAATACTTACTAAAAATAGTAAGTTGCCAGAATACAGTGAAAATTTAGGGGGACTCTGCTGGAAGTCTTCTGACTGCTGCGCTAAGCTTAGATTTCAATTTTATAACTCAGTCTGACCTTAAATAAGCCTGAAGGATGAAAACCCTAATTACACAGACTTGACCATTATTTCAATCCGGGTCAAACGACGGGACAATCCCCGGAAGGACCAGAGACCAGAGAGAGAGCGAACCAAAGCCAAAAGACCAGACTGGAGCAAGATTTAGGGGGGGTCCCCATCTTGATGGGGTGATGTGTGAAAAAAGGTCACAACACTTCTCACGTAGCATCCTCCATGGGCAAATCATTTATTTTCCTTTAGCACAATTGCAAATTAGCCTATGGAAATTACATTTGTTGTCTTAGGAAAATCAGAATTCATAATTTTATTTCAGTCATTTATGTTCCTTTAGCATCTATTTCTTTTTCGCAATTATCTAGCACAACTCAAAAAGAAACCACCAAAAATTACAAAAAAATTCATAAAATAGCAAAAAAAAACAGAAAAACAAATTCCCTATTCGCTGGTCAAAGTCAAATCAGAAATCAAACTCAGAAAAATTGCATCAGATTTGGGTTGGGAACCTTTCAAGAGGCCTTGCTTGGAAGAAATATATGATGTCATTGACTCAATGATTGAGAATATGAAAGCCATCATGATTGAAAAATGGTGTTGACTCAATGATTGAGAAGATGAAAACCATCATAAATGCAAAAGAGCAAGATCCCGAAGAAGATTTCTTCAAACAACTACACAAAATTAACCCTTAAGATGGAAACTTAAACAAGTGGTGTGGTCCAAAACATCCTTTTATTTTTAACTATTTAAAATCGAAACCAAATTAAGGCCTTTGAGGTCCAAAATTTCATTCATGGTGCATGCTTTTTTCATAATTATCTTTTTGAGGAACCATTGATAAATTGATTTTATATTCTCAAAGAGTTGAAGGCAGAATAACGTGAATGAAAAAATTACAAAAAAAGGGAGAGGTTTTTGTTCGTTTTCTGCTTGCTTCCATATGAGTTTTCAGAACAGATTCATGGGTCCTGTTGTGACCTTTTCACACATTGCCCTATTGGAAATGGGGACCCTAGTAGTTTCCCTCTGATGGTTTTGCTTCTGAGTTTTGGTCTTCCTGGTGGGGTACTTAAAATTTGAAAATTTGAAAGTCATTCGAGTCAAGAAATGATTGTGAACCCAAATCAATGATAGAACGTTGCCAAAGCGCTTAGAAGGCCTTGTGAACGAGGATCGACTGTCTGTTCAGTCAATTCTGACACTTCCTAAATTTTAGGGTTTCAACCTCGGGCCCCTATTTTTTAGGGACTTTTTTTTTTGGGCATTTTTAGCACATTCTGGGATCCCTATTTTTTAGGTATTATTTTTAGAAAGTTTCTATGTTTGGAAAATTTCTATTTTTAGAATGTTTCTATTTCGGGAAAGTATGCAGGTCATGGCTTCATAAACATCGACTTCAGAAGGTTGCAAGGAAAAATGGGTAAAATTTGAAAATCTAAAAAATTCGCCTAAGGCATGGACATGCAAAAAGAAGTCAAAGTCCACCAAGCACTTGCAAGAAAATGGTGAAGTCCGCCTAGCATGTGCAAGAGAAGATTGCAAGGAAATGTTGAAGTCCGCCCAAACACTTGCAAGGAATAAATGAAGTCCGCCAAATACTTGCAAGTAAAAATTGCAAAAAGAAAACAAAGTCCGCCTAGCATGTGCAAAATGCAAAAGGCATTCAAAGTCCGCCCAACACACGGATAGGTTGCAAATGCAAATCAAAGTCCGCTCCAAAGAGGTTGCAAGTTGCAAAACATTGACAAAGTCCGCTCCAAGGATATGGGAGATGAAAATTGCAAAGTGAAGACAAAGTCCACCCATGCACTTGCAAAAGGTATATGAAGTCCGCCCATGCACTTGCAAAAGCTATGCAAAGTCCGCCCAGCAGCTTGCAAGGGAAAAATGCTAAGTAATGGTGAAGTCCGCCCCAAGGAAAGTTGCAAAGAAGTTAGCAAGTCCGCTCCAAAGAGTTGGGAGATGGCAAAACACACCCAAAGTCCGCCTAGTGTTGGCGTAAGAACTAACATCTCTGGAGTGTAAGTTTGTACGGACAGCTATGCACACTACGTAATGAGTGCTCTTCAAATTAAGAGGGGAAGCTCCCTCGTTGTGCTGGAATGCATGAAATAGAAAACTAAACTAATGTCCTATCTTTTTGTTCTCAGCTGGTAGAGGCACAAGGTTAAGAAAACCTAGAACGTTGTAGCTAAGTATTTTCTGGTTACGCAGATCATGTAACTACAACTAAGCTAACTTCTTTAATATCTATCCAATTTCCTCAAGAAATAGAGCATGAGGAAATGGAGCAGAAATGTATTGTACGATAAACTCCAGGTGCGGGCTCACAACATGAAGGCAAGGTAGGCGCAACTATTTGCTAATCCTGGAAGAAGTTTATTAAAACAAACAAATGGACGGTAAACCTGGTACAGCTTCACAACATGAAGGCAAGGTAGGTGCAACTATTTGCTTGGCTGAATGAGTCTACTATAACAAACATCATACGATAAGCTTTGAGTACGGTTTCGCAACATGAAGGCAAGGTAGGCACAATTATTTGCTCTTCTGAATAAGCTTATAATCAACAAAACAAAAGGTAAGCAACTGGGACAGTAGATTGTATAGACGCAACACGCATGCAATAACGATCAAACCAGCAACCCCATTTAACTAAGATCGAATAAACACCATAACAATAACATGAAGGCAAGGTAGGCGCAACAATTTATTATAACAGCAATTACTCTTTGAACAGATACAATAATAGCAATACTATAGGCAAGGTAGGCGCAGCATGTATGCTATCAAGCAAAAGTTCTAATTTACAAGGTGAACCAATCTTGAGAATAGGCATGTTGCCGACAACGCAGCAATTCTCTATCACCAAGAAAAGCTCCTTACAAATGAGCTAAAAGCTCTTATTTATAGACTTCAAGGTGTAGGCAACCCTAAAATCACCTTGAGTCAACTACAGTCTTGCAAGACATGCAAGATCTTATTCTTAAACCCTAATTGAATGAAACTATATAGTTAACTGGGAAACTATCATCAGTTAACTGAAACATCTAATCTAAATGGACAATGTGCAAGCATGCACGTCCTTATTGAAAGCAAGCTAACTGGAATGCTATCATCAGTTAATTGAAAAATCTAATCTAATCTCCAAGTGTACGTAGATGTTTCCAAGAAAGACATGCATGCAATGTATAACAGCAAGTTAACTCGGAAAGAAGCCTCGAGTTTAACTCCTGTATCTAATGTCTATCTTGGAAAAGGTGGGATGCCTTGAACTGAAGTTCATTGACCCTGATCTCGAGCAAGTAACCCCCTCCACGAGGTTAGTAACTGCATCACCATCTAGAGGTCATCACATGTCTCAACTGTCAATCAACTGCTAGTTAGTAACTCAAGCAAAACCGAAAACCTATGCATACTTAAACTGGCCCTTCATTGGTTGGTAACCCTAGCGGCTCTGTAAACTGAAGTGATGGCCACTATTTCTTCTGCAGCTTGACGTTTCTCACGTTTTTCATGCTTATCAACCCTCTAAACTGGCCTTGGAAGACAATCAGCTATACGAGGCATAAAACCATGTGGACTTGAGTGACTACGCTTGTCAACCTTTTTGATGCGCTTGATACAAATCAATGTCAGCTTTTCTGATGAAATCATGAATTAAGATTGACATTGTCTTGAATTTGATCTATGTGAACTGCATCCGGAAAAACTTGCCTGTTGACTGTGAACATGGCTACGTTCTGACAACTTCTCTGGAAAACCAAAAATCACTCCAGATAAGGCTAAAAATACCCTGTCGAAGGGCAATTTTCACAAAATATTCTGAGACGTGGGTTTTGTGCATAATCAAATTCTAAGATGACCCACAACGTCAGAAATTCGGAAAAATGTGATTTAGGCCCGCATGCAAAAGGTTTTCAGTTGAGATCTGAACTGGCAGTTAGGGGCACTGGGGGCAATTTTTCTTGCGAAAATCTGGAACATGGGTTTTGTGTAGAAATGAATCCTAAAACCACCCAGATCAACAGATTTGCGAAAAAATGTGATTTAGGCCCACATGCAAAGAGAATTCTGGAAAAAAGCACAGTGCTTCTAGAAAAGAGGCAGTGGGGCAATTTTCACAAAATAATCTAAGACATGGGTATTGTTGTTGATGCTGAAATATTCGAACCCAGATGATGCTTTTCTGAAAAATCTGCCGTTTTCTTTGACATGCGAAGAAAACCTAAGACGAGAATAGAAGAAAGTAAGACAGAAGAATAGAAGTTTTATTTTTTGTTTTCTCTCTTCTTCTGTAAAAATTCGCCTATGCTTGAAGTAGAACTGATAACACCTGCATGCAAAATAGAAACCAAGTCTGAAATAATCTTCCCTTGAACAATCTGAATCTGTAGCTACGAAGAATACTGAAATCTGACACCTGTAGCACCTGCAGATCAATTTTATGCTCAAGAAAGATGTTTCTTGTCAACTCTGATGAAGAATAATGGACGCCATTAGCAAAATATATAGCAAAATATCTTCTAAGGCGTGTGAAATGCATGTCAAGCATTGGAAATGGCGCTTGAAGTACAACTGGTGCTTCAAAACTCACGCATGGCCTATATTTGGCTTCAAACTCAGTTAACTGGATGTAGAACAACCCCAAATTAGGGCGCCACCTTGAAAGACTCAGTTAACTAGTGCATGCAAACTAAGTTTAGCCAGTTATGACCAAAAATAGGTAAAATAGAAGTCGACATGCAAAGAGTTTAACTGAAGATCTAAATTTGGTAAATTGAAAACTCTCTTCATGCGCACTTCTACTTTTGAATTTCAAAAAAGTCAACCTTTGACTTTAGGCGTCCTTCCTTACTTAGACATTTTTTGAAAATTTAGAATCTAAAACCTCAAACGAAGCTCATGTTCGATCACTGATTCTGGTTGACTGTCACGTCGGATCAACTGGCTGACAATCTCGATGAAGAGCAGGACCAAATCTGACAAGAAGATTCCTTGAGGTGGCAATTCAAAATTCAACCATTTGAGGCTTCAAAAAGATGGGCGCCCCTGGCCTCCAGGGGCGCTTTTGACCTCAGTGTTAGAATATTTTCAGGCATTTTCATCATTTTCACTGATAACTTGACCATATTTCACTTGACGTTTCCCGGTATTTGACAAAACTTCAGAACGTGCCGACTGGCTCACTGCGGAGCAGACTGAATTCTAAGCAAAGGCTCCTGATGAACACTTTGTATAAACACATCTTTAAACCTTCCTAAATCATGGGCGCCCCTGGCCTCCAGGGGTGCTTTTCCCAACCAATGTCATCCATTACTTCAACTGGCAAAAATTACTCAACTTCCGACTGCGGATTGCCAAGACATCTTCTGAACCGGCTGAGACAGGGAACGGAAAGCTGAAGCTGACATGAACGAGATGAGTATCTGAAATCATCAAACAGATTTCATTAAAGGTCTTAAAACCTTGGGCCAGGGGCGCTTTTGTCCTTTCTGAATAGTTTCTGATCAAGTCTAGAACCTCAAGTTTGACCACTGATGGCGGCAACTCGGCAACTCAGATTCACCTGCTGACAGATGCGTCGCGGAGCTGGACCAAAAATAAAAACAAACTTCCTGGGTGTCACTTGATCAAAAGACTTCATCTGAATCTTCCAAAAGATGGGCGCCCCTGGCCTCCAGGGGCGCTTTTTCTCTTCAAAGTCATCTACTTTGCATTTCCCTCGTTCTGTATTGAATTTTCGTTTTCAGGCGTTTTACTCCTCCGTCGGACTGGCTGGCTAGCTCATTGCGAAGCTATCAGGAAACTGAAGAAATCATCTTGGTAGAAAATCTCACAAAAAGTTGAATACAGCTTCCATAATGATGGGCGCCCCTAGCTGAAAGTGGCGCTTTTGACCTCCAGACTTAGAATATTTTCAATCCAGACTTAGCCAATTTCACAGTACTTTTACCTCGTTGAAAATCTCCTCCGTCAAAAAGCATAATTTTCAACATCTTTCATCGTAGAGTGTTCTTCTTTGAGTTTCAGGCTTAGATATTAACACCTGGTACTGGCCAACTGCCATTAATGACCTCAGAGGTCCTAACTTTTCTCCTGAAAAAGTTATAACTACCCACCAGCCTTAAACTGACTTTTAACTGAAACTGACTTCACCACTGTGATCGTGATGTGAAATAAGCCAATCAAAATTAATTTCAGCTAATTCTGACAAGTTCTTATTTTTTAGGGTTTCGGGCTAAAAATAGACTTTAGAAACCCTAATTTTCAAAATTTTCAAATTTTGCCAGTATCTTCCTGGCATCACACTGACTAAAAGCCCATACTTTATTTGCCCAAAAATTGAGTTTTGACCCCACTTTTACAAGATTTAGACCATTTTAAGCAAAATGCCTTAATGAAGCAAAAATTTCGGTTTGGGTACAACACCCAGCAAGGAAAAGAGATGGCAAAGACAAGTCAAAGTCTGCCCAGCCTAGAAGAAATTGCAAATTACATGTGAAGTCCGCTCCAAGAAGGCTGGAAAGGGGTGAAAAGCAAAGGGGTGCGCTCCAAGATGATTGGAGATGGTGAAAATACAAGGAAAATTCGCCATTTTGTGAAAATTAAATGACAATTACTAGTGAAAATTCGCCCAAGCATGGATAAAATGAAAAAATTGTGCAAAGCAAGTACGCTGGAGTCGTGTATGGCATAAAAAATACTCGCAGGAGCAAAGATTTAATTGTTTGCCTAGGAAAAAATCAAAAGATTTAAAAATTTGCCTAAGTCCAGACGATTGGAAATTTAATTAAAAAATCAAATGGTATGTTTGGCAAAGTTGAAATTCGCTTAAGTAAAAAAATCTCTTGGCAAGATTAAAATTCGCAGAGGCATAGAGAGATTTGAAAAATTCGAAATTGCCTTTGGATGAAAAAATAATTAAATATTATTATTTAATTATTTTAACAAACAGGTTGGAAACAACACATAAAATATTATTTTAATATTTTAATATTTTATTTTCCAAAACCCATTTAATGAGAAAATTCGAATTTCTCTAGGCAAATTGCTGAGAAAAGAAAGAAGAAAAATAAACTTCACTCGACTGGCGACGAAATTAGAAACTTTCTTTAAAGACTTATGCTGGAGACAGAAATTGCCATTCAAAAGACAAGTGCCAGCTGAGTTCAAACTGAATTAATTGGAAACAATTAATTTTTGCTAAATGGGTTGATTTTCTCAGCCTTAAATTGGCTTTGTATTTCATTTTCATTCATTCTTTCGAAAGCGAAGTTGAGAAAATTTGTTAAGGTAGAGAAGTTTGTGAAGTTTTATATTTTTTGCGAAGTAAAAGGCTGAAAGTGCGAATTTACTTCAGCAGCAACACAGTTTTCATTGACAGGCAGACTTTACTTCCTCTATTTTCGACAAAGTTCTCTCTTTGCGAGCGATTTAATTCTTTCATTTCCAGCAACGGTTGTTTTTACGAATTAACTCATCGAGTTTGCTGGAATTTATTTATGCGTAAATAATTTCTGATTATTAAATTTTTCTTTTGCAGATTTATGCTGAACGGCGGAGAATCATCAAAGAGGAAAATGAAGTTTGCAAGCAAAGGTGCGCAGCTGGAGTTTAAAATTATCTCCAAATGGAAGAATGTTGCGGACATTGATCTCGGCCATGTTGACTTGGAGGAATTTCGAAAAAGAATGTAGGGAAGTGACACACGCATGCCGACTCCAATTGCGCAAAGGATGATGCGAAATGGTATAGTTCAAGCTGCAGGATTTCCGCCAGTAGTCGAGTGTCCGGAGTTGATGGTAGAATGCGCCTTGCACTATAACGCTGAAAAAAGACAAATTGAGGCGCCAGATGGCAGAGTATTGGCATACTTAGGCGAGTTTGCTATACAGGAAACATTTGGCATTCCGGCTTACCACCGAACGTACTACCGGTCGAAGGAGGATGCGCAGAAATTGTACGAAGATAAACAGACTCTTTGCATGGCCAACATGAACAAGAACTGGCTCGAAAAACCTAGATGCTCATCCAAGAGATTGCCCAAGAAATTACTCAGGCCATTTTTTAAGGAAGAATACGGAGACATAGTCTTGTTGCTGAACAGACTGGTAGGCGATCCTCAAGGAGTGCCTTTTGAAAGTTGGATGTATTACTTCATTGATGAAGTATCTACTAGAACAAAAATAATCAACTGGTCAAGGATGATCAGTGATAGTATTCATGAACAATTGGTCAACCTGAAGAAAACTGAATCCTTTCATATGGGTTCTTATATTGTGTATTCACTCGCTCGTACGTACCGATATACCGGTCTGATCTGCAAAGGTGTAGTCGGCAACAACGAAGGAGAACTCAAAGTTTATAACTGCTATCCTCAA
Source organism: Sequoiadendron giganteum (assembly GCA_007115665.2). Lineage (NCBI taxonomy): Eukaryota > Viridiplantae > Streptophyta > Pinopsida > Cupressales > Cupressaceae > Sequoiadendron > Sequoiadendron giganteum. The sequence continues at coordinate 270,514,426 of CM021103.1, read as the reverse complement.
TTGCAGTTGAGTGAGAGGTCACATTGGCGCAGGGCACATAACGCTTTCCTCATGTACATCACTCGGGTGCTGCAGGGGGGAACGCATCAGAGACTTACACTTGAAGCAAAAAGTTTAATCAGTAAATACGGATCCTGGTTCATCCAGTTTCCAAGATTTACATATATCCGAATACAGGGATTCACGGAATCTCCTTACAGGTTGCCAATCTATCCTACTGACAAGATGATTTTACTAGAAGTAATCAGGCAGCTGGAAACATTCCAGAGTATCCAGAGACCGAAGCAGAAAGCAACTGTCACGTTTCCCTTGTTCATAGGAGACATGGTAGAATCCTGTCCGTCATCGCAGGCAGTAGACAGTGCCAGGATAGAAATACAGTTATATCCGTTCACCTCGTACAAGTCCAGAGGGGATTTTGATCCACTCAATCATATGGGAATGGTAAACGGAAGGAAATACAGGCACAGAGTTGACCTTGAAGACTTTTGGGCAAATGTTGCTGACGAGTATGAAGTAAGGAGAAGACTTTGGTCAAGGTTATCCTTGAGCATGATCAGGGCAACAGAACTTTTCCGTGTGCCTGACCAGCTAGATGACGATGAAATGTACATGCAGCCAGGATATGATGAAGGATTGCCGCTCCCTCCTGTCAGATGGTCAGAGCCTGAGTTAAGTGATTTGACAACTTTTATGAGACCAGTAGTCAAGTACTCACAATGGTGGGTAGATCAGCGGGTACAAACATTGAAGCAACAAGTTGTGCCATTTACCTACGATTTAATGGGTGAAGCTGAATCTTGTTCTTCAAATATTGGCGCTTCTCAGGGAAATGAACGGATTGAGCCTATCAACCCGAAGAAGAGGAAAGGTAAAGAAGTGGAAACAAGCGAGAAGCCGATCCTGAAGAAGCCTAAGGCCCTTCGCTCAGCCACATCTGGGAATATCAGGCAGCTACTAATTATGGAAGAGGAATCATGGGGAAATATAAGAATTCCTTCACTAGTGCTTGAAGGAAACATGGAGCCTATGCAGATTGAGCAGGACTTTCACCATTCTCCAACCGGCACAGAGATTTGTGAATCAGATGAGAACCTTAATGACAGGGAAGGCGACTTCCAAGAAGGGATGATTTCAGCCCTAAGGGGGATTCATGAGAACCCGCCGGCACAAGAAATCCAAGAGATTCAGGATATTCCGGACTGCGAAGATGATGAAGTCGAGCAGCCTACAATACCAGACTGGCTTAAGGAAAGAATTAAGGTTAAGGTACCAGTTGCAGCACCAGAAGCAGATGATACTGACGATTTCTTGGCAAGGTTAGAGCAAGTAAATACGAAAAAACCGGCCAAGAAATTCTCTACTATTCAAAGAGATGAGACTCGTAACCGCACAGTGCAAATTGCAGTCCGGATAGTTGAGAAACCGCAGGATGAAATTACTCTTGCCGATTATGCCATTACTGTGATTGATATTGGTCCATCTACCAAAGGGCAAAAAGTAGAAGATCTGGACAATTCCGTTTCCACCATTAAGTCCAGATTAGAAAAGGAGACTCAGAAGAAAAGGGAATATAAGATGGAGGTTGAGCGCCTGAAGGAGTATATCCGGCATTTGACAAGGCCACTCAACGAAGGCAACCAATCAAACCCTCTGCTCTCAAATGCATCACAAGAACCGGTAGAAAGTCTTGAGAAAGAACTAACTACTGCCAGGGAAACACAAGAATGGATGGCAAGAAAAGAGGGAGAAGTAATAGCATTTGTGGAGAAGTTAGTACATGCTCATGGGCAAACTTCTTCCCTGCTCACAAGGATTGCAAATTTGACTGAGGCATGGGACGGATTGCAAGACTTGCAAGACAGAATCATTCCCTACCTCCGTGATATAAGGAAAATTCCTAAGCAAACGCTGATTGACGAGAAGATTATTGCAGCTGGGGCGGCTTACGACTTCAGCAACTGGTATTACACATTGGTCTCCCGTAGGGAAATACTTGAAAAGGTTAAGGTAGAAAGTATCAAGGTCGATGAGCAAATAAGGAGCATCCAAAATGGCATCTTTCATATGGCTGCAGATATATTGAACAAGGATATTGTTCGAGAAAATGACTTGTGGCTGGATAATATGCAAAGGGAAGTGCAAAAGATTTTCTCCATCATGCCAATTTTGGGCGAAAATCTGACTAAAGCATTTGACCTGTTGACTATCCGTGGTACTTTCTTGCAGCACGAACCAGAATGGGTAGTTGTCTTTGCTGATTGTGCAGACAGTTTGGACCTGCTGGAATACAACGTTAGCACGTTGCCAGACATTACCATCGAGGAGATTGGCGCCATTGTGTCTAGGTTCGTCGAACGAGGCATTGCATGAGTGGATAGGGATACAACCGCCAGTGGGTGACTCATCTGTCAGTTAACTGATCGATGTTTTAGCAACCCTAATTAGGGTTTTCTTGTTTGAATCTGGGCCCTTGATTTTGTTTCAATCTCGGCCATTCATTGTATCGGGGAATTCTATAAGTACCCTTTCTTTTTCATTTCAAACGATCGGAAGAAATCAGAAAAATTGTTATCAGAGGATTAGAGATTATTTTTTTGAGTTAGAATTAGTTTCTTTTAGAAGTAAGAGAAGAGTTGTATGAAATTGTTGTGAAAACCATTGAGATAATAAAATTCATAATTGCATGAGTTGCTTTGAAACCTTTATTGTCAAATGGGAGCATGGTTGCATATTTGCTCTTTCTCGTAGGATTGTTATAGATTAAAATTTATTTGTTAGTGGAGTGAAAGATTGATGGTGAGGATTGAAAGTAACTTAGCTCATACTTTTTTCAAATGAATGCTTTTCATTTGATGTGCAAAGTTAGACTGAGCTCTTGATATAAATGCTTTTAAAACGTTTACTTTAAATAATATTGTTCGAATTGATGGTGTTATTTATAGTGAAAAATCTCAAGCATAAATCCCAGAAGATTGCACCTGCTTTTGTGTATTTGTCGTTTTTCGAGACGAAGCAAAGCATGGTTTCCTTTAAGTTGCATTTGATCGTTACCGTCTCCTACTTCCTTAGGATTAGCATAAGATTTCTCACCCCTTTCCTTTTTTTTCATTTTTTTTAAATCCAAAATCAGAAAATCCAAAAAGATACAACACGGCATTCAAACCCTTGCTTTCAAAGTAAACTACTAAAGTACTATGCCCCCTTGGGTTACCAGAAAACCTCATACTACCACAGAGCCTATCCGCATCCCAACTTTGGAACATTGGAATTACCTTGTGACCTATCTCGCAATCTTAGCACGAAAGGTGATTTTTATCAAGAGAGGATAGAGCATCTCCGGACACTTTATTCTAGTATGTTCGTGTGTGTCACAAAACACGCATCAACAGGTCCTCACAAGTTTTCAGGTGAGTTACCCAGCAAGTAGTCAGTTGGAACTTGTTAATGAGTTTTCCAGTGTGTCTCTCACCGAGTCTTACTGACTGGTGAGTTGGTGAGTAACTCACCGAGTTTTTGAACTGACTGTTTGACCTCCTATGGCCTTGTACAACAGTAAGACTCCTTATTTTGAATAACTATGTTGTCATGCACTATTTGGACTACTATTTAGGCAATGCCAGTGCCAATTTGGTAGTTTATCAGTTATATGAATCCATGAACCATAACATTTGGACTTTCTAGTAGTAGTTGCTTTTAATAGTAGGCAAAGTAGATTCATCACATTGTGAAGCTTAATTATTCTACTTTTTTTTGTGTGTCTGACTATAAAGTTCATCTAAACTTTGAATCATGTAATCAGATTTCATTGTTAGTGGAAACTATACCTTTCAATCTCAGAATTGTAGATTATTTGCTTGTGAACTGTAGAGAGTTGCAGCCAGCAGTTTCTATTTGGGTTTACCCTGTTAGTGGTTCACAAGAAAATTAGTGTTTTTTTTGTAATATTTTAAGTTAAATGTCAACTATTCTGGTCCATTTTTTTAAGACAATAGTTAGCTTTATAATTGATGCATTTCTTCTAGTGTTAGCTATATTCTATTCATTTTTTCTGTTTCTCTTGCTGCAGGGAAAAACAGACACCACTGCCCCAAAGCATAAACAGCAATCCATGATTTTAGTACCTATTGATACTCCTGGAGTCCAGATAAAGAGAGCCTTAACTGTTTTTGGTTTTGATGATGCTCCTCATGGGCATGCAGAGGTAATATTTGAGAGTGTTCGAGTGCCTGCCAGCAATGTTATTCTGGGAGAAGGTCGTGGTTTTGAGATTGCACAGGTGAGGTTACACTATTATATGACCAGGGATATCTTTTCCTTTCCATCAACTTCAGTTTTTTGTGAATCTTCTGGTAAGCTCATGTGTGTGTGAAAGGTAGGATGCCTATCATCTTTGGATATATTGTAGACAATTCATTATAAGTGCAACCAACTGGCTCATGCGGGATTGACTTGAGCAGGGCTACAAGAGTGGTTTTAATCTCATGGGGAAGAAAGAGAGCAATGTTGTGGGTGCTTTCAGGTTGGTGTTAGAATTATTGAGAAAGAGGGCACATGTAAGATCCAATGCTTTTAATATGTTTAAGGATTAGAGCAGAGTCACATTTGGAAGTGCAAAAGTTTTACATTTTTTTAGTGTTGTTATTTTGGACTATAAATTTGGTGGCATCTATGCTTGTGTCATCAATAATGCAATTATTTTAATTAATCTGTATTTAGTTGCTCACTTTTTCACGACACTTTTCAAGTGGTTCTAGCAAGCTAGGAATCCTATTCATTTTCATCAATCAAGATGGATATAGGAGTTTCCCGAATTTTGGCAAGTGACATCTATGGAAGTTGTGATAGCCTTTGATCAATATAATAGTAGGATTGGGGTTCTTAGTGTAATATTAAAGATCAAATGAAAAGACCTTTAAATTTCAATCAAAAGGAATCTCTTATTCAGGAATAAGATTGAAATGGTCAATGCAATAAAGGTGTGCAAAATGTACTTCCACAAATCAATCTATTGTTTCAAACTATATTACCAATTCACTCAAGTTAATGCTTGGACTTGCCGATGAATGCGAATAGAGAACCCTCTCCTCTCTACATTACTGCTCGTATCAACGGGAATGTCATGACTGGTGTTCTCGTTGATTCTACGTGCCGAGTTGATATTATTACAAAGGAGATTATGCTAATAAAATTTCTACATAAGGATGGGCATGATAAATCTAAGAGCACAATACGTACGCATGATGGGCTTTTTGTCCCTCCCATTTGTTCCATCACCCTTTCACTCCTGGTAGGACCCCAGACTATGAATGCCCTTTTCGATATTATCTCGAAGTCTGACTTGTTTAGAGTGAAGCTAGGTATTCCTTGGCTAGTTTCCATGAACGCAATCCCTTCGGTGATCCATAAGTGTTTGAAATTCTCCCATGAGGGCTCCGTGCACGCTGTGCACGACATTGGGTACAAACCCCTGGTGTTGCGTGGGACCTATTCATTAGATCACTTCTGGCTTGCCCCTATTGGTTTTCTTCCTCCAAGGACGGACCTATTGTATCGCACTTACATAAAATACAAGAATGGGGCCATAGCGTTGAAAGTGACCTATCCTCCTTCCCCTTATGCTATTCTGGTTGAGGCTTCTTTGATAGCGTAGCAGCAGGCTATTGCTTCCTCTCAAAAGGGGAAGGGGAAGTCTGCTTGCGTTCAGGGGCCTTCTTCTTCCTTTGCAATTCCATCTACTTCCGTTGTAATGTCCCTTACCTGGTTTTCCCTAGAATTCACTTGTAGATTAGGTTTAGGGGTTCTTCTTTTCAAAATGAAGGCGTTTCTCTAATGAAATAATCCTAGATTGAAATTTGCATTCACCAATTTAATAACATATATAACTGTTAGCAATAATATCTAGATATCCAAAATATAAACATAATCATAAAAGCAATCATGCAGACATTAGAGGAGTGTCGTAGGTGGATCCGCCCTAAAGCCTTCATGCCAAGCACGGGAGATTGTCCATCTTAATCCTCCTTTCTTAGCAGCTTAGTACTTGCATTCTCCCCACATGGCAGTACCTTGAAAAACACTTGCCCTATTAGGAGAAGGGAAACCCTAAGGGCCAAGGGCCTAAGGCCTACCGCCCCTCTATGCAGCAAAATCTAAGGTTGGACCCCCACCCTTCTATGGCCAAACCCTTGCCTTGGGCCTACGGGCTAAGCGTCGGGTTTTTAGGCAATCCATTTGGCCAATGTTTCGCCCAACCTAATAGGATAACAAACACGGAGAAGACAATCTTTTAGCAATCAAATACATTTGCATTTATTCAAGACCTATCATCAAATATGTTTTCATTTATCAAGGGTTCTTTAAGTTCATTTCCTAGAATAATTTTCATTATGATGAGATCAAAGAAAGCATTCTATCAATAATCAGATTAGCAATATCTATTTCTTATATTCAAAATATGCTAAACATTATTGCTAAGTGAGTACATCACTTGATTAGCTATGTCTTCCCATGTCTCCTTATCCCTTAATCATCTTCCTTCAATCTTACATTTAATCATATGATAAAAACATACATAAATAAATCTTAATCTATTCATTTTTATATTAAGATCGTAATTACTTATAAGGCTTAATAATTGTTGCAAGCATCATTATTGGAGTGAATTATATATGTACATATATATACAATTATAATTATTTCTAATTGATTTTCATTTATAATGATTTCTTTGCCTATATATATATATATACATATATATTAGTATAATATTATATTTAAACCTATTGTTATTATATATTTATATAATTATATAATCATATTATTATATTCATAAAATACTTTTCACCTCAATGTGTTCGATCTGCAAAACCCTTTTTATTTTTCCCAGCCACCATGATGATCTCCTTGGCCATAGTCATCATTGCATATCAATAACTACTGTTGTCTTATTGTGTTTTCATCATTTCGTCCTATATGCATTTTGTCTTCTTCCCCTCATCATGCCTTTCTGCTCTCTAATTTTATATCCTTGATTTGAAAGATCACGTCTCTTAGGGAAGAGACTTTACTTTTAGAGACATGTCTTTTATTGATCGACACCCTTCATAATAAATCATTGCAGCCTTTAATTGACTTCTTAACATATGCGATTTCATTTGTAAAGGTTAGTTTATTATTATTATAATTTGGTTACTTCTGCCCTATTTTATTTTATCGATTTGTTTACCTTTTAGCAGATATTAATTCTTTCTTTCCTTGTAAATTGTTGATATTTAATTGCATAAAATCGCTGTCTATAAATAGATACTTATTTTGCATTATTTTCTATTTATTATTTTATGTTTATTTATTCGTTTTACATTGATAGGATATAATACATATTTATTTTGTATTTAATATTTATATAAATTATATTATATTTGATAATTTAAATTGCTAATATTTATATTTATATTTTTCATAATCATATTGTTATTTGTTTTATTCACTTGTATTTCAATGTTTAGGGTTTTTTAGTGTTGTAATTTTGGGGACATGACATCCACCTTTCGCCTTGTTGTGGCGCCCTCGACTTGTGCCTCTATGCATCTCTTTGGGAGTTTGATGGTGCCTGCTTGGGAAGGGCAAGCATCAGGTGTTCGATCTTCTTGTCTTGCCCATGGTGCCTCGACCCGTCCTGTATGGTAAGGGGAAGGGTCTGTAATATCCCACCCCTAATAGGATATTTACTATTTGAAAATTGTTTGTGTTTATTTTTTGTTTGTATTGCTGATTTGTTTGTGTTTTGGCAGTGTTTTTGAATGCTTTTAAAAAGAAATAAAATGCAGAAAACTAAATAACTTGCAGCTAATGCATAATTAGAAATTTCACATTTTTCAATACCACAACTGGCTTAAAAATTTCAGAATTTTATTACAATCAAAATATGGAGGTTTTCTCGATAATAACAACCCAATTTATAAAATACCATCTAATATCTAAATCCAACATACCCAGAAAATGTTTGCCATTTTGTCAAGGTGCTGTAATAAAAACCAACAAACTAGAAGCTTGCAAACATGGATGCCTAGCTCAAAACCCTTCAATACTCGCCTCTAAAATAATGCTAGTATTCTCTTGTCGTAAATGCCTAAGATAATGAATTTTTGATGCTAAGACTTAGACGTTTCACCTCCAAGAAACCCCACGTGGTTGTCATGAACAAGTATGGTTGGCAAGGAATGTTACAACCTTCCTCAGTAAACCCCCATGTGCCAATTTTGGTCCTCAATCAACAAAGGATAACAACAGATATTTATGTGTTATGATCTGAGACAGAACTTCTGAAAATCTAAACAATCTATCTCCAAATAAGCACAAATGTGACTCCTGTGTGTAGCCACCTGAAGAGCAAACCTTGGGTGGTATTTCACACTTGTAGAATGCTTAAATCTATGAGAAATCTCGTTCTCCAAGATCAAATTTGCAATAGAAACCCTTATTTCTTCTCACAACCAAAAGCTCTTGAAAATTTTTAATGTGTTGAATGAAAAAAATGAAACGAATTCCAAAATGCCCTTTTATAATTCACCTCAAGTTCTCTTTTAAATTCCATTTCATTCAATTTACTTTTAATTTCTTTTTATTTGGTGCACAACTTCATAATATAAAGTATACTTTAAAAATCACTTAAATATCCCTTTTTAAAATGACACTTTAACTCATTATAAAGTATACTTTTAGAATCTTTTAAATCCCTTTTTAATAAAATCCTTATGTCTCCCTTTTAATATAATAAATTAATAAAGCATCATTAAATAGATCACTTTATTAATTTCCATTTAACCCTTATATCACCTTTAATAATAAAGTCCCCTTTAAATAATCACTTTATTAAAATATTATAAAGTTAACAATTAATCACTTTACTTTATTAAATTCATCTTTCATGTTGAGACCATCACCCGATCACTCCAACTGGAAACTGATGCTGCAACTGATCCCAGGGTGATGTCTGAACAAAGCAAGCCAACTACCAGTCTCCTAAGAAATAGGGATTCCTCTAAAAAGTAGGAAATTGTCTCTGATCACCTGAAATGGCTCATAAGGCCTCCTGCCAGGCTCCACAAGGTCCGGGTCGTCACAGGTGAACTGTCAGTCCCTTCCTAAAAAATAGGAGACTAGCTCCAAGCTTCTGAAATGCTACACAAACTTCGCAAAAGGTCACAAGACCCCCGAAAGAGCTCCCTATCCATTGCGTTAGCCTACGAGAACCCAACTTATAGGCTAACCACCACGAGTGACCACTGCCTAGGAAAAGGGGACATTACAGTCCACCCTCTCCAAGATTGCTTGTCCTAAAGCAATCCTCACTTGAATACTCTAGCTTGTCACTTGAATGTCAGGATCCCAAATCGATCTGTAAAATGCCCTACTACATGTCTACTGCATCCATTGGGTAGAGATTAAACCAGACTCAACTTCACTGTGAACAACTACCTCAATATAGAGAAAAATACCAAACAAAAGAATCCTTGGATCCCATGACCAGAATGGAAGTCTGCCATACACATCACCCACTGACTTCCACTGCGCTACATTGATATAATCTTCACCATGTTGAAAGTGGTGAAGCAACACATCGGAATCCAACCCAACTGATGTGCCAAACTTGTTACCACTTGGTTCCCAACACACTAGAACCTCACATCCATCGAACATGAGATGGAAGTAACTCAAAGTTCCAGCATCATAACACCTCTTCCCAATCTCAGCTAATCTCCCATGGATGCGATGACTATCCCTCATAGGTGCCGAAAGAAGTGCAACCGCTCCTCTTAGGTTGCTGATATGGAACAGATCAGCACCCTTAGGACTGTAAGATCGACCTATGGGAATGCAAATGATACCACCATGTTCATAGGGTGATGAAGTATCACCTCTATGCTGCTCACCCATGACAAGGAGATGATGCAACTCTCCTCCAAGCTCAATTATACTTGCTGTCCTCAAAAATTTATGAATAGAACCCTCATCCAAATAAATAGAACCGTCCCTTACCAACTTATGGAGTAGAACTCCATCACTGCGGGCTGGACTAACAATGCCATCATGCTTACTGAAACCACAACTTCCTAGTAGCCATGCCTCCAATAGAAATTCTTGAGACCAGGAAGTTGCAAAATCTGTTAAGGATATATTTGCATGATGAAAATTTGATCCCTGGCCCTGTAGATAACCATCTGAAAGTAACAGAGTTGGATAGCCGCAATTTCTAGTTACATCTTTTGGAGATGGAAACACTCCATGCCACAATGGATGATGTGAATCCTTAGCCCTCAATTGGCTCTCCCACAAAGATATCTCATGATCCCTGTGATGCAAGTTGTGTATAACCTCAAAAATCTCAAAATCATACCGGTCCGCAATCTCATGCAAGTTTGAAACCTCGTGTAAGGAAGATGGATCAGCGTCATGATCGATCACACAACTCCCAACAGAATCCACCTCTTCATCACAAAACCTATCAATAAGATTCTCCACACCCCCAATGTAGAGACTTGGACCTACATCACCTGTAAAGTGTTTTCCCTCAAGCACACCTACTGCAACATATTGTTCCCTGTTATGCTCATCTAATGCACTCATCCCATTGGTGTCACCTGCACCTGTAAATGAAATGGATGTTCCCACATCCTCAATATGCACATTCCCACAATTTGTGGATGTATACTCATCACTAAGAGCTGTCATAGATAGTTGAATGTTAGAAATGAGTGCCGATGACTGCACTAAGCTCAACTCCACTGTAAGGTCGTCTATTCGAGTCTCTGATTCTTGAAGTGCCATTTGAGTGCTCTTCAAAGAGTCCATGGTGACCTCAAGCTCATGAGTGAGCTCATCAACGAACTCTTATTTCCCTTTTAGTGAATCATAATAAATCCCATCAAGCATGAGAAGATGATCTATGTCTGCTAGTAGCTGTAGGTAATTAGTTTTCATTACTTCCAATGCTTCTCTGAGTGCTTGAAATTCTACAAGGGAAAGTTCACCATCAAAGTGCTCATGTGAGACTGGAGTCCTCCAACAACAGTTTTCCATCAACTGTTGAGCAACATCAAAGTGTTCTATGGCTATAGCAATGATACCTTTATTCACTTTCAATTGCCTTGCTAAATGATGAGACCCCTGAGACATATCATTTCCACACAAAATTTTTGATTTGCAATCAGCACTATGATAGGATGTTGAATCACCATCATTAATCGGTTTGAAAACATCATCATGTGCACCATCAACATTGCACACATTCTCATCATAAGAACTAGTGTTATGAACTTCATAGGATGGCTCAAATGAAATATTAGATGCTGCTGATTTGACATCCTCATTGCCCATTTTCTTTTCCAGAATAGATGAATGTACATCCAAAAAACTATCCTGGTACCCATCAATCTCACACAAATTTTCTGATTTAGGAACAATGTCATGCAACATAACACCGGATTTGTCTTCAAGGCTGATAACAACTCCATGAGCGCTGAAAATGTCATCCTGGTGTTCTGTCAAACTACTATCATTATGTAAGGTATTCTCATCATAAATCACTTCAAATTTAAAACCCTTGCACAATACTTGTATGTTGTTCGCATCTTCCAAGGTCTAATATATAAAATCAGACTTGTTGTGGCTTGAATTCCTCATTTTTGAAACTCATATCTCGAGTGCCAACATTAGAAGATCCTTCAACATCATTCTCCTCATGTGCCATAGCATCTATCTCATGGTTATGTTCACTAGTCTGACTACTGTCATAAAATAAAAAATCAGAAGTTACATCATACCTGTTTGCAGTGTCTTCTTCCAACTTTATGTGCTCTTCATTTGTATCAAAACCAGCTGTCTCATTTGTAGATGCTTTGCAATGTTCAAGCATTAAAAGGAAGATGGCATTGCGATCATCCAAAAGAGCACCAATAGAATCCATGCTTCTATAAGGTTTATCTAAACCAACATGCTCCATGTCAAAGGGACTCATATATTTCTTCTTGTAAAGGTAATAGTGCCCCACAAAGCTTATCAAATACAATCTTTACATCACCAACATGAAAAATTTTGTACACCTCTATTGTGGAAGCATCAAGTGGTTCTCTTTCCTTAACATTGTGAAAATCATTATTTGGATCTTTACTTGCTGATTTAGTGAACTTCAAATCTATTGATTGTTCCTCCTCAACATTATTGCGGAGATCAATGTATTCTACTTCATTTGAGGGACTAGTTTCATCCTCAATATTTGTAGCATCATGTCTAACTGGTACCTTTTCAATCACCTTTTCTTTCTTCCCTTCCTTTTCTTTTTCCTCTATACAGGTAAAATTATGTGCGTTAGTGTTTTCTTTCCTTCCCTTGCAAACATAGGGTTAATTTTTCTGGATGTTGTATAAAGTCCTGAAAGACCTCCATCAATTTTGCCATGAGTTCTTGCATAGACTTCATTTTTACCAAACCACCAACCAACCACAACTGAGATCAATGAGGTTAGGTACCCAACGGGATGGTAGGAAAGTTGCTCTGGTACCACTATAATATCCCACCCCTGATAGGATATTTACTCTAAAAATTGTTTGTGTTTATTTTTTGATTGTATTGCTGATTGATTTGTTTGTGTTTTGGCAATTCTTTTGAATGTTTTTAAATAGATTTAAAGTGCAAAAAACTAAAGAACTTTTAGCAAATGCATAATCATAAATTTCACATTTTTCAATACCACAACTAGCTGAAAATTTCCAAAATTTTATTACAATCAGAATATGGAGATTTTCTCAATTATAACAACCCAGTTCATAAAATACCATCTAATATCTAAATGCAACATACCCAAAAAATGTTTGCCACTTTGTTAAGGTGTTTTAATAGAAACCAACAAATTGGAAGCTTGCAAACATGGACGCCTAGCTCAAAACCCTTCAATACTCGCCTCTGAAATAATGTTGAAGTATTCTCTTGTCTTAGACGCCTAAGATAATAAAGTTTTGATGCTAAGACTGTGTTTCACCTCCAAGAAACCCCACATGGCTTTCATGAAGAAGTACAGTTAGCAAGGAATGGTATGGCCTACCTGTAATGTCCCCATTTTTGGAGTGATCACCATTCAGGAGGTTGGTTAGCATATTAGCCATTCTCATAGCCTAATCTAGTTGGATAGGGAATGATTCGCTGCAACTGGTCATATTTTTAATATTTTTGGTCAATGGAGATAAAAGGGAAATACATATTTTATTATTTGGCCAAGGAGGAAAATAAATATTTTATTATTTGGCCAAGGATGAAAATAAATATTTTATTATTTGGCTAAGGAGGGAATAATATTAAATTAATTATTAGTTCTGCCCAGGCAGAATACTAATGCATTCATTCAATTCAAGTTTTTAAATTGATAGTGACATTTCAACCAATGAACATTTAGAATTAAAAACTTGACCAACACTTTTATATAGTCTATTTTTAATTGTCTATTTTTAGAATTGCTAAAATATCTTTTATCTTTCTTTTTATTGATTCATGTTGTGAATAGTCAGTGCAAAAATTACGATTTTTCTTTTTCTATTTTCTAAATTATGTGCAATACAATACATTTAATTCATTCAATCAAAATTCAAACCTATTAATGCCTTGAATGACATGAGCACTATTACATACATCACAATATAATTGCATTGTTGACTTAGAGGTAATATTTTATATATTTTATTTAATAATTGGCAAGATTTTCAAAGCTTATTAAGTAAATGTGAGTACACTCAATGTATATTTTATATTTGTTTATAATGTGTATTAAATATCACAATATAATTTATCTATCCGTAATAAATATCAAAGTAAAATTTATCTATCTACAATTAATATTTCAATAAAATTTGTCCATTAAATATTAATGTAAATATTTTAAAAAATATACAAGTAATAATATAATTTAGCAAGACAAAAATTACATAAATATCACATTATCATATAAATATACATATGGAGTTATTATAATAATATATTTTTATAATTGAATATTTTTTAAAGTTTTTGCAATATTAATTAACTATAATAATAACATTATACAACAACAAACAATCATATTACACCCCTACCTACTTCTATTAACTAAATGTTTAAAACAACCAAGCACACTCATATGATTTTTTATTTTTTATTTTTGTAGCATTAATCAACTATAATAAGAACATTATACAACAACAAACAATCACATTAGACCCCTAGTTGCTTCCATTAACTAAATTTTAAAACAACAAGCACACCCCACATGAATATTTTTTAAATTTTTTTACAACATTAATCAAGTATAATAATAACATTATACAACAACAAACAATCAAATTATACCCCAACTTACTTCTATTAACTAAATATTTAAAACAACTAAGCACACTCTACAATGGGCAGAACTTGACGCAAATGCGTCTCTTGTTTATAAAGTTATCTAAATAAATTAAATCATAAAGGTAACTTTATTTTGACTAATTTAATTAAAGTGACTTAAATAGAAAATAAAATATTATAAAGTCACTTTATTAAATATTTTAAAGTGACTTAAGTGAAAAATAAAATAATATTATAAATTCACTTTAGGAAATATTAAAGTATCTTCCCAAAGCTAGAGTTAGTTACAAGCTGGCTTCTTCTAGAAGATTCCATTGAGTCTTTAAAAGGAGTTGAGTGTAAGTCATTTGGGCATATTGTGGAGTTGATAAACTTGATTTCTCTCATTCTTCAGCTGAAGATTGAATTGCAGCCAATTCTATGGATGAAAACCCTTGGATATTTGTAGGTTGGACGAAAACCCAATCCTACTTTGTGAGGTAAATCCACCCAGGGTTTTCCATTGAGCTTATTGTAGGTACTTGGCATTGAGGAGCTGAAAATGGTATTTTATTTGCAGGTTTACAACTACTAGGGTTTGATATAATCTTGGCTAGGGTTTCTACACCCTATTTGGTGTTTTTGACAATTTTGTAGCTCAACCAGCTAGGGTTTGAAGAAAATCATCATTCCAGCTAGGGTTTGTTACTACTTGTGTTGCCAATTATTTCCAAGTTATTTGTTGTTATCATTTTTTATTGCTGGGCGCTAGGGTTTAACACTTATTTTCGAGTTTTTGTCATTTTTGGCACCCAAATCATTTTATAAAAAAAATCTGAAGTGGGACGACCTGGTTTGGCTATTTTTAGAGGCTTTTGGAAGTGGTTTCAGATCATTATCAGCTCTAGATTATTTTATATGATTTTTGGAGAAATGGGTATTGCATATTTTAAAGGGTTTCATCATTTTGCACCTAGGGTTTGGAAGGGAAAGTGTAAATTCAAATTCTAGTGTATTATTGCAGCTTCTTTCAAAGATTCATTGCATATTTTTCATTCTTGGGAGCAGCCATACCTTCCACCTTTGGAAATCATCTTCATCATTGCTCAAGTGGTGCCGTATTCCATATTTTGGGTGTTGAGACTTCATCTTTGAATCCGGGTATGATTGTATTATGCATGAGGATAATATTTTATGTATTTCATTGTAATACTCAGTTCGGATTTTTATATCAGAATTATATTAGTTCTGAATCTTATTGTATATCCTCATTTATTTGGAGAAATAAGAGTCCTATTTGATAGTAGATTGCTTAGCTTTTATTGTATTATTATTATATGCAATTGTTTTACAAATATCAAATTGAAAAACATCAAACATCTCGTCAAAAATTCAAGCAAACATTCAAAAAATTAGAACTCTTCAATTGCATGCCAAGTGTTTGACGAAATGTCAAACCTCCAAAACTGAATTTTTTTGGATAGAATAGGCAAGAGTTCTTAGACTGCCTCAATAAACCCCCACGTGCCAATTTTGATCCTCAATCAGAAAAGGATAACGACAGATATATATGTATTTTGATCTAAGATAAAACTTCTGAAAATCTGAACAATCTATCTCCAAAGAAGCATAAATGTGACTCTTCTGTGAAGCCACCTGAAGAGAAAACCTTGGGTGGTATTTCATACCTGTAGAATTCTTAAATTTGAGAGAAATCTCGTTTTCCAAGATTAAATTTGTAGCAGAAACCCTTGTTTCTTCTCACAACCAAAAGATCTTAAATTTTTTCAAAGTGTTGAATGAATAAATGAAATGAATTCCAAAATGCCTTTTTATAATTCACCTCAAATTCACTTTTAAATTCCATTTCATTCAATTTACTTTTACTTTGGTGCACAACTTCATTATATAAAGTATACTTTAAAAATCACTTGTATCTCCTTTTTTAAAATGAGATTTTAACTCATATTATAAAGTATACTTTTACAATCATTTAAATCCCTTTTTTAATAAAGTCCTTATGTCTCTCTTTTAATATAATAAATTAATAAAGCATCATTAAATAGATCACTTTATTAATTTCCATTTAACCCTTATATCACCTTTAATAATAAAGTCCCCTTTAAATAATCACTTTATTAAAATATTATAAAGTGAGTTAAGAAATAATCACTTTATTAAATTAAAATATTAAAGTTAACACTTTAATATTTCATCTTTCATGCTGAGACCATCATCCAATCACTTCAACTGGAAACTCATGCTACAGTTGATCCCAATATGATGTCTAAAGAAAGCAAGCCAACTACCAATCTCCTCCTAAAAGTAGGGATTCCCCTAAAAAGTAGGAAATTGTCTCTGATCATTTGAAATGGCTCATAAAGCCCCCTATTAGGTTCTACAAGGTCCGGGTGGTCACAGGTGAATTGTCAGTCCCTTCGTAAAAAATAGGAGACTGACTCCAAGCTCCTGAAACACCACATAGACTTCCCAAAAGGTCACAAGACCCCCAAAAGAGCTCCCTATCTACCATGTTAGCCTACGGGAACCCAATTGATAGGCTAACCACTACGATTGACCATTGCATAGGAAAAGGGGACATTACAGGGTCCCCGTGGAGTTGCCTCTGTGTCTCGGCCTTCACAGTCTCCTACTGCTTCTGCCCCTAGGTTAGCAAATGGGAAGAGGCTCGTCACCAAGGCGCTTGAGTTAGCTTCTCCGCCGATTGTTGCCTCTACTCCTGTATCTCTTCCTCTTGCTTTTGTCCAAGAGTCGCTCCCTCTGTTAGCAACAGTTGTGATGGACACTCTGATGACAAAACAAAAGCCTCCCGCTCCTTCTCAAGCTGCAGCTTCTAGCTCTCGGAGCCAAAGAAACCGCCTTGTGCGTGAGCGTAAGCATTGGAGCAAGGCTCTGGCCATTGAGCAAGTTGCTTTGCAGAAGGAGGAAGGGGAGCCGACAGCTCTTGTTTTGGTGTCTACTGTTGTGCCCTCCTCTCCCGCCCCTTCTGTTTCGGTTCTCGTCGCCTCGATCTTGCTTTCGGCTCCCCTTGCGAGCGTGGATGACCCTCACCCTAAAAGGGTGCAAGTGTTCATTGCTCTCTTGGTTGAGCCTCCTTTGCTGATGTCCCTTCCAGACATGTCATCTTTTGCAAAGCCCGTGGATATGCCAAATACCTAGATGGTGTCCATTGCGGTTTTCTCCTCTTCTTCCTTGCCTTCTGCTTCTTCTGTGGGGATCTCGCATCCCCCGATGAAGTGCAAGTTGGAGGACGACCTTTCTTCTAATGGGGGTCGGAAGAAGGGATCGCCTTCTTTGGAAGTTGGTTCTGCTTTGGCTTGCATCATCCTAGTGACGGAGGCTGCCTCGACGTCCCTCGAGTTTGTCACTGCTCTCAAGTCTTCTGGTGAGGTCGTGAGTGGATCTCAGGCGCCTCCTTCATCGCCCACTCAATTGACACATGGCACCCCCGTCAAGTGCATGTTCAACTCAGTAGATGATGTCTAGGCTTTGTCGGCGATTTTTGAAAAATTAATGACGTTTACCTCACAGGAGCTGAGCGAATAAGACCTCGAGGGGCCTTCTTCCTTGGCTCTTGTCATAGGTGAGTCAGAGGGTGCTCCCCTTGCTATCCCACCCTTGCAGGCTCGTCAGCCCTCTCCCTATAATGATCTAGATTGGGAGAACGATGACCTCTTACTTGATAAGGACTAGGAGAGCACCTCTTTTTTATCTGTAGACTAGATTTGTGTGTTTGTTGTGTTTCTCCGATGCTTGTTTTATGTGTTCTTGGAGGACCCGTGTCACCCTTTTAGGTGTTTGAATATAGGATTATTTTGTGTCATGAACTTCTTCTATTTGTTACATCATTCTTCTCTTTGTTGTGCCTTGATTTTCGATAATTGGAGACGATGCAAAGTGTTGGGGGCATTTAGGCCACCCTTCCATGTTGACCCAATTTTTATTTTTATTTTGTCTTCATGTACACTTCTTCATGATTTGATATAGTAGGGGATTGATGATAGTTCATATATATTATTATATTATATCTATCTATTTATATCTATGAGCAGCTCTGATCCCGAAATATCATATCCCCCTATCTCTTGATTTCTTTGTCTTTGCTTATGTTTCTTTCTTATCTTTCTCTCTTCTTTGCTTGCTTCGTGATGTTGTGGTGCCTATCTGTTGTCCCTCACGTGTGCGACAACATTTCCACGCTTACATCTTGTCATGTATCGTGGGCCACAACATCACTTTCTTCTCTCTCCTTAGGATGTTGCGTGCCTTTGTGTTCAGCACGCACCATCGTAAGGGGTGGCTATCCTACTTCTTCGATTTTCAAAAGGTGTATTTGTTGGCCAACGAATCCCTCGTTGAAAATCCCTTACTTCTCGAAAAAACCATATTCTTCAACAAGGACCCCCAATGGAAATTTTCTTTTGAAACGGATTCGTACAGAAAGAGTCTGAAAACTTTCCTTCGAGAAGGGAGTACTTTTTCTAAAGAAGAAGTTTGAAAACTTGCCCTTGTGAGGGAGTATTCTTCCTTTCAAATTCCTTCATTAAAGAGATCTTTTGGAAGGATTCCTTGATGCTAGAATCGTTTGGGAAAAATATCATTACCTTTCAAAGAAATGTCCCTCGATTGGACCTCTCTCTTTTGAAGGGTTCCTGAGGGAGCCCTTTGAAATCTTGTCCTTCGATTGTTGACTACCTGCGTGACTATTTGCTTGTTTGTGTGGCATTTTGCTAGCTAACATGTTTTGTGTGCGGATTAGCATATTGCTGATTAGGACCGAGCACTTGTGAAGTTGCTATTTCAAATCAAGCTTGGAGGACAGAACACCTCGAGCTTGCCTTGTAGGACCAAGCACTTGTAAGGGCTTATTAGACTTTGTGGAGCCTTTCACATCTGGCCTCCCCCAAGATGGAGCATCTAAGGCACCTCCTCTGTAGGACCGAGCACCTGTAGGGCCTTTTGTTCACCTTCTGTAGGTTCGAGGGCCTGTGACGCATTTGTTTTTCTCTCCTCAAGACCGAGTACCTATGGAGCCATCTCCTCTTCCTGTGCATTCAAGTTTGTTAGATTGCGGTCTGCTTCCTCGACGGTTTTGGTATACATTTATCAGCTTTTACTCTACTTTACCGTGCATTTGCTAACACTTATGCTCGCTAAAGTGGGGGCAAAATGTAATGGCAGGAATTTGCATTTCTTGCAAATTCCACATTTACATACCTACTACCTGTTGACGTGTTTTTTATGACAACACCAACACAGAATAAAATGTCCAACGGTCACTCTATTCTCTCTTGATCAAAGTATTCTGCATGCTAAGATTGCGTGAAAGTTCATGCGTTCAACTCCAAGGTTCCTTTTATCGCGAATAGACTCAGTTGGTTGATGTGAATATGCTGGGTATTTCAAAGGGACTTACGTGATTTGCTCATTCGGAAGAAATTGATTCTCAAATTTTGGGAGATTTGTCAATGAGGCTCAGGTTCTTAAACTAACCGGATAATACTGAAAGTAAAAGGGATGTAAGGATTAGAGAGGCTACCATCTACTCCTAAAGGGTGGAGGATGAGGATTGGCTTAAACAGTCTTCAAACCAAACTTTGCTTCGTCTCCCTTCGGAGAACTCTGACAAAGTTGGTGCAATCTTCAAAGGATGAGTAAGATGTTCAAATTGTGATTCAACATGTGCACCCCGTCACAACGACGCAAATGAACACACGAATCACAACCGAAGTTAGGTACTGATATTCCAGTTGACCACACAAGGCGAACTTACCATTAGCAAGCCCGCTAGTGGTATGGATGAAAGAAGATATGCTCAAACCACAACGCCACACTCCACAATTAAGAACTACTTGCATAAAATAAAGTCTACTCTACTCTATCAATTTGAATTGGAAAGACGAAAAGGCCTTGCTAGCTACTCACAATAGAAGATAGAACCACCAAACCATAGTTGGCACACTCGCGAAAAACTCGCGAGTTTTTTTCCACCGCGAGTTTTTACGAGGTTAACTCGCCATCCTTTAAAAAACGAGTTTTTTCGAGTTTTTTGAAAAACTCGCCACTAAAAACTCGCGAGTACTCGCCAAAAACTCGCGAGTCCGACAAAAAAACTTGGCCGCATAGAACATAAAGTAGAAAACGTTTTTTTTCAGTTTCATTTCATTTTGAAATTGAATGATAGTTTGTGTGAGGAGCTCAAAACCCCCCCCAAGCAAGGAGATATCATTTCCAACGATTTGTCATCGAGGAGAGCAGATTCAAACGCCATTTTGTGTGGATTTTGAAGATAAATTCGATTCACAGGTAGGGGTTTTGTTTTTGTTTTTTATTTTTGCTTAATCATTTTCTTTCATTCTTCTTGCAAAATACTCATTCCAAATTGAAAAAAAGTCATAATAGAGCACAAAGAAACAATTTTTTTGCATTTACAATCCAAAAAACAAGATTCATCACAATCTTTTGTTGATTTTTGCTGATTTTTTTCATTGTTTTTTGAAATTTTCAGACCTAGGTTCATTTTTTGTGTAAAATGATAAGATTAGTTAATAATGTTAATTTATAATTCATTTAAACACATTTGTATCAATTTAAATCAAATTTAGCTCTATATCTTTTAAGTTTTAAATTTTTAATGATTTAGGTTGTTTTTAAATTTTTTTTGTATTAAAAAACTAATATGTTGTACATATTTTTTGTGTGTGTAGATTGATCATTGAGCATTGAATACACACTATAATGGCTTCTGGCTCAGCATCAGGTTCCAACCCCGCCCCACCATGTTCCACCCCATCTACACCATCATCATGGGTTCCAGGCACTCGTCCTACAGGGGCTAGAGACCCTACATGGAAGTATGGTGTGAGAGGGCACGTACCTGAAACAGTTGTTTGCAGTGAGTGCAAGAATACATATCATGGAGGCATAAATCGCCTCAAATACCATCTTGGAGGCATTCCTCAGTGTGATGCCAAGCCTTGTGAGAAGCCCAAAGAAGAGATTAGAAGAGAGATGCTTGCACTACTCTCAATTGCCGAGGAAAGAAAAATGCAAAGGGAGAGGGCAAAAAAAGCCATAGCAGTTGCCATAGCTAGTGGACATGCGCATGCCCATGGCCAAACTCAGGAGCATGAGGCTGAGCACATGGAGATAGAGTTAGATGAGGAGGGAGATATTGACATTGTTGGCTCTCTTCGTGGTCCACGGATTCGCGTTCATAGCACAGCCACAGCTGTACTGTCCTCTAGGCCCCCCCGTTTCCTCTAGTTCGACTTCGACTAGAGTGCCAGTGCCACCACCACCTTCATCTTCACGCAACCCACAGAGTTTTTTTGTGCCTCGAAACACACCAGGAGCACAGGTATCATTGGAGGCTACAGGGTGGAACAAGGAGGTGCATCAACATGCCGAGTTGGCATGTGCTGACTTTTGGTATTTCAATAACATACCATTTAATGTGGCGAGTAGTCCCTATTGGCACAATATGGTCACTGCATTGACAGTTGCGGGAAAAGGCTTCAAGCCACCTTCTCGCAAAGATTTGAGTGGGAGGTAGGTGAAAGTCAACTTAAATTTTATGCTAAGTTTATGTTCTTTAAATCAAATTAATTTATAATTTATTATTTATGTTGAATTGAAGCTATTTTTTGTTTAAAACTTACAATTTTGTACTTATTTAATTATTTTACTTTGTACCTGCAGGTTGCTCACAAATGCAACCCAAAGGGCAATGCAAGTGGTTGAACAACAAAAAGTTAAATGGAAGAAATATGGCTGCTCCATTCTTTCTGATGGGTGGACGGATGGGAGAAACCGCACCATCATTAACTTTTTGGTTGCTTCCAAAGGTGAAGTTGTGTTTTGGAAGTCGATAGATGCTTCCAAGAGGATAAAAATTGCAGATACATTGTGTACATTGTTGGAAGAAGTTGCGATGGAGGTGGGGATTGCTAATGTGGTGCAAGTTATCACAGATAATGCAGCAGCGTATGTGGCAGCAGGAAGAATGCTTGAGATTAGACATCCATCACTCTTTTGGTCACCTTGTGCGGCACATTTCCTTGACCTTCTTTTGGAGGACATAGGCAAACTTGTTTGGGTGGCACCGATTGTAGATGATCCAAAGAGCATCACAAAATTTATCTACAATCACCCTTGGGTTCTTAGCTTGATGAGAGATCATACGCAAGGGAAGGAGTTGGTGAGACCAGGTGCCACAAGGTTTGCAACGATTTTCATAACGTTGCAAAGCATTTTGGATTCTTTGGGCTTTTTAAAACAAATGTTTGTGAGTCAAGCATGGAATGACTCCTCATATTCAAAGAAGCCCGAAGGAGAGAGAGTTGCTGCAATAGTCTTTGACCACTTGTTTGCACAAAAAGCTACAGAGATCGTGAAGGTAACTTCAAAACTTTGATTTTAATTTTAAACTCAAGTTGAATATAAATATATATATTTTTTAATTTAACTTTAAGCCTTTCATTATAAATTTCTAACTTTGATCTTTTTGTATTTTTAATCTAGGTGTCGGAGCCCTTGGTAAGAGTCCTTCGCTTGGTAGATGGGGATCAAAACCCCATGGGATATATTTATGAGGCCATGGATAGGGCCAAAGAGGCTATCAAAAGTTACTACATGGGGAACAGCCTGAAATTTGATCCCATATGGGAAATTGTTGATAGGAGGTGGAACAATCAACTCCACCAACCCATCCATGCAGCAGGGTACTTCCTCAACCCTTATTATTTCTTCTCAGAGAGCTTCTCCGATCCTAATGGAGAGGTTATGGAGGGGCTCATGACATGCTTTCAGAGGATGGAATCCGAGGTTGCAGCGAGAGACCACATCGTCATGGAGTTGGATATGTACAGGGAAGCAATTGGTAATCTCTTTTCTTCAGAGATGGCTCTTAGAGGAAGAAACACTCTGCCACCAGGTATAAAATTGGGAGTCTTTAACTTTTAAGTGTATTTCACATGCATCATGATCATATAATTTGATAAAATGTGTTTTACTTTTGACTTTTGAGTCTTTGACTTTGTTTTCTAACTCTTCAATATTTATTTTTTTTGCAGAGGTTTGGTGGAAAAATTGGGGTGGAAAAACCCCACATCTTCAAAAAATTGCCCTCCGCGTATTATGTCAGCCCTGTAGTGCATCCAGTTGTGAGCGCAATTGGAGCTTGTTCGAGTCCATTCACACGAAAAAGAGGAACAAGTTAGCACAAAAGCGCCTGAATGATCTTGTCTTTGTGCAATACATCCTTCGGTTGCACACAAAGAGAGTAGAAGAAAAATCACTGGATCCTATTGATTTAGATGAGATAGATCCTTATAGTGATTGGACAGGGCGAGATGAGCAGCCTCCATTGTTTAGCGCGGATGAGATCCTTGACTTTGAGAGACAAGCAATGGAGGATGTGGGTGCATCAGGAGATGTAGGGTTGGAGGACATTCCTGAGCTAGAGCCACAGACACAACCTTCCATGCCAGTCGAGGAGCCAGTAGCAGTAGCAGTAGCACCGCGAGTGCAATCACCGCCACCACCTCCATGCACACGCAGGAGGGCTAGAGGACCCACCCCTTCTTCCCTAGCTACTGCTAGACTAGGGAAGAGGAAAGCCTAGCATGTTGTATTTAGTTACTGTTTAGTATTTGCTTCTAGTTCTAGTTTTATTGCTTTCATGTATTAGACTTTCAGGCTTTCAGCCATTGGGATTCCGCATAAGAATGCGATTTTGTAATCAATTTACATTGAAGTCAATCAAAATTAATAGAAAACACTTTTGTACTCTTTATGGATTCATTGGATTCATCTTGTCATTGAATTTTGCAAAAAAAATGTGTTTCTAATGAAATTTATGCAATTTTTTAAGTTCCCGAGTTCTTTTGCCGAGTTTTTGCCGAGTTTTAAAAACTCTCTAGTTTTTGGCTTGGCGAGTTTTTTCTTGGGGCGAGTTTTCCAACTATGCACCAAACAATGATAAATCTTTATATTATGAGAGTGTTCACAACAACTTCTTACAAAGTCCTCAATGGGAAAACTTCCTTTCCTCTTCAATCTAAACTATGCAATCTATGCTATGCTACTTCTATTCTAACTTCTATCTTCTCTACTCTCTGATTTCTTGATCTAATCTAACCTCTACTACTAATATCTTACAAATGAGGGGGGATGCCCCCTTTTATAGTTGGCCCAGTCCAGCGGACGGTTCAAATTGAATTACAATGAAAGGCTCAGATCGAGCCACATATGCCCTAATTAGGGTTTTTGCCCTAAAAATTGCCACAGAGAGGAGTGGGGCAATGAATGCCTTGGAGATTCTCCACTCCTCTGCAGAACCACTATCCGAAATTAATGCCCACTATCTTCCTCTAGAAGATTCTCGTCCGGAAACGCGTTCCCACTGTTCTTCTCTGCCAATTCTCGTCCGGAAACGCGTTCCAGAGTTCGTCCGCTCAGTCGTTCGCATTCATCCCTCTTGTCATTTCAATTCCTGGATGTATTTGTAACTTTCATATTTCTTCAGCTCACTGCCTTGGGCGCACTTAGCTTCTTTTGCATCACGTTTGCCTTAGCCAAATCTTCACTGGCATTTCTTCTTTCCAAAGTTGCAACGTTGTCCAGCTTCATCAAATCCTCCTGCCTTGGCTTCAACGTTCATCCTGCAAAACAAAGAAGAGCATCAGAACACTTTATAATCTAAATTCACTTTACTTACCTTATTCCCACGTTTTGACTTCCAAGGCCTGCTTGATGTCTGATAAAATTCATCATTTTCTAGCAAACTTTTATCATGGGCCCATTGTGCTAGGGCGCATGCCATCTTGTTGTTTTCATCCTCCTGCCTTAGCAATTTCATTCACCTGCCATTAGGAGCTTGAGTGCATTTGACCCCCTCTACCTTCTTTTTCCATGCCTTAGAAAATTTATCCCTCAGAGCCTTAGGAACTTTGTTCAACGCGTGCCAAGCCAAAATCCTTGTTGAAACAACACGAACAAGGCATGGAAGAGTTTTAAACCATCTCCTAACTGGAAATGTCTAATACCCAGAAGAAAATTCCCCTCAGAAATCATAATTTCCATGTGTACCCAAACGAAGGGGTAAGTTTAATTTTTTTATTATTTTGAAAATAATAAAATTCTAAGGTTTATTCCATTTTCATTCTGGAGGAATTCCACGCCTGTAATCTCCATTTTTCCTGCCTTAGTATTTTCTTGATTTTCCTGAAGAAATTCCCTCCTGTTCATGGGCGCATTTCATCCTGCCTTTGGAAAATTTAGCATCACCCCCCTAGGCGTACTTCACACTTTCACCCTTGAAAATGCCTTAGAAAATATTTAAATTCCTTGATTTTACCTTGGGTGCATTTGAGGTCTTCCACTTCTATTTCAAACCTTAGGCATTCCTACACCCTAACAATCTTATACTATTTCCTCCACAAACAAGAGCGCATATTCATGGGTCAACTTCCACCTAAGGGCGCATTTAGAGGGTGGAGAAGGAAATCCGCCAACACTTAAAAAACCTTTCTCAAAATCACGCCCTCTTGTCCACACCTTGGGCGCATTTAGCAGGTGAAGGAGAAAACCTTGAGCGCATTTTCTATAGGCAACTTCCACTTCCAACCTTTGAGGGCGCATTTCACCACCTCAACTTCCATCTTCAACCTTGGGCGCATATGACATGGGAAGGGGGAAACTTTTCACCTTGAGGGTGCATTTGCTAGGTGAAGGAGGAACTTTTAATGTCTTGGGCGCATTTGAGGGTGGTGAAGGAAATCCACGCCTTAGAAACCTTTTCTTTGTGCTTTTCCATGCCTTGGCGCATTTCACACATACCACTTCTATTTTCCATGCCTAGAAATTTTTGTCTCCACCTCATGTTGCCTTGGGTGCATTTTGCCCATCAAGCTTCCATTTTATCTTACTTAGAAATTTTTCCAACACCTATCACAAGGTGGGCGCATTTAGGGGGGTGTGTAGGAATTTCCGAACACTTAGAACATTTTTAAACATCCTCCCTCTTGCTGGGCGCATTTCACCTAGTGTGGAGGAAATCTTATCAACTTGGCGCATATGACATAGGGAGAAGGAAATTTCCACGCCCCTTATGACCTTTCACCTCCCTTGGGCGTATTTAGGGGGTGGAGGAGGAAAATTTCAACACTTAGAAACATTTTCATCAACTCCTCCAAGTTGGGCACATTTCACCCATGCTCAAGGAACTTTTGGGCGCAAATAGCATAGGCCACTTCCATTTTCAACCCTTGAGGGCGCATTTGAGGGGTGGTGAAGGAAATCTTCAATGCCTTAGAAATTTTAGACAACCTCCTCATACCCTAGGCGCATTTCACTGTATGTGAGAGAAATTTCTCAATACTTAGAGAATTTCATCAAGCTTTCTTCTTGAGGGCGCATTTTCCATATCCTCCTGCCAGTTTCCATTCTTAGTAATTTTTTTTTGGAGAAGTGTGCCTTCCCATGCCTTTTCACATGTTCTGAAACTGGAGCTGGCGCGATTATGCCTTCCGAGACCTCGCCACCTTGTCTATACTTGTTGCCCATGCTGACATGCTATTTTTAGCAAACCCTAGAATTGGTTGACTTCTGCAGCTCCGGTTGACCTGAAATTTGTTCCACTGGATCTTGATGACCTAAGTGTCCTGTTCACACTTGCCTCTTGTGCTGACCTGCTATTTATAGCCATGTTTTGGAGACGACTTACTATAAATAGTAAGTGCCCGGATTGAGCCCAAATTTCACCAGTAGATTGCCTAAAGGACTCTAATCGCAGTGGGATATCTTCGTTTTTCAAAATTCTGGCCTTTTACCCCTCTTTTTAGGCATCGAAGCTAGAAACCCTAATTTGAGTTGCATGTGCCTCAAACGGCCTCTATTTGACTTGATTTCTACTGCATACTGCTCTGCTTGTTGAACTGAAGTGTCGGGTTGCTGCCGGAGCGAACCTGCTAACAATAGTAAATGCCTGAAAGGTGACCAATCTGATGTCGAATGAGTTTGCATGTCACAGTGCCCATGGGATCTCAAAAACCCAGAAAAACTCAGAAAACTGGTCAACTTTCCGGCACTGGCTAAAAATAGTAAGTCCCTTAAAACTGACTCATTCCATTTGCATGTCATATCACTGCAAAGCTCTTGCAAAACCCACATGGAATATCCGGACATGCATTGAAAAACTCTGCATGCAAACCCTAAAAATAGCCTCTGAAGGCTGAATCGTTGAAAGTCACCAATTCGGTTTGCATGTCACACCATCGCGAAGGTCTTGAAAAACCCAGATCCATTCTCCAATCATGTTTTGGAGAATAGTTCGTTTAAACCCCGAAAATAGCCTCTGAAGACTGAACTGCTAAAAATAGCCAGTTGTCTGAATCTGTTCAAATTTCATGTGTAGGCACCCTGAAGTTGCTCGGATGTGCTGAAGTAGCCAGAATCCCGAAATCCTGAGGAAAAGACCTCGTGTTGAGCACTTACTAAAAATAGTAAGTTGTCAGATTTCAGTAAGATTTCAGTGGGATCCTGCCATGAACTCTCTGATTGCAATGCCAAGCTTAGCCATCGATTAGTCAACTCAATTTAACTTCAATCCAACCTGAAGAACAAAACCCTAACTTCACAGATTCACTTCAGACTTAGCCAAAATTTCAAATTAGATCAAATACAAAGACATCCCCGAAAGGACAAAAAGATCAGAGAGAGAGAGAGAGAGAGACAAAACAAAAGCCAAAAGACCAAAACCCAAAAGACCAGAATGGAGCGAAAAATGGGGGTCCCCATCTGGATGGGGCGATGTGTGAAAAGGTCACAACACTACCTTAGAGAATTAAGTCCGATAATGCAATTCCATGTCCTTCATTTGCCTTCCATCCACTTGGCAATTGTTTTTTGTGTCGTTAGAGGATATTTTGTCGGGGACGCTAATGTGGCGGATGAACGTCTATGCAGCGTGTTGTCGTCTTGAGAGGATTCCTGCCTTTGGAATCCACAAAGGCGTTGCAATTCTCCATTGGCAACAATGAGCATCGTCTCTATTCCCTTGATCGACCTCAAACGGCTCTCTTGCCGCCAATTTCACCCTCCAAATGATTCTCTTTCATTCTTTCACACTATCGTTCACACACTTGGGACTACTCTCTTCACCCTTTTCACTCTATTATATTCTTCTCCTTCTTGCAATATCGCTTCTGCGAGCGAAGCTTTGCTGAATTGAGGTCCTTCCAATAGCCAAATCTCTCTTGCCAGCATCAACGATGCGTCCGTGTGTTCAAGAGGGGGCCGAGGACTGTTTGTAACACTCTGTTGTTCTTATCTATTTGTGAATAGATTACTTTGTTTACTTGCTATTCTGTGGTGTGGGTTCTCCTCAAGCGAGGATTGTTTTCAACACTCTTTATTTGTCTAATTTGTTTACTCTCTCTATCTATCTGGTTGTCCGTGGAGGTGGGAACACCAAAATAGGGGTTTGATTGCGGCAAGCCCCGAAACAACCCCAACATTTTTCCTCGTTTGTCTTGTGTGCAAGCTGCCAAAGTGTGGGTTGGAGAAAGGTCTCAAGCGCGTAATCGTTTGTAAGTTTACCCTTGGCCCTCCTCTATATTTTATATCATTTCCTACTTTCTATATATCTGTTTTGTCGAATAGACCTCACATCTAAGCATGATGGTAGGATTTTAGCTTCTTTGTTCAAGGTTTTGGTTCTCAATTTGCCTTGGACATCAGCGCATCCTTTGGACTCTAGCACTCCGCACTGGCATCCTGATACTGCACTCTAGTCCTTTGGTCGAGAGCTATTCCTTCTGAGGCAGAGATCTTGAAACTCTAATCTCTCAGATTCTGAAGCAGTCTTCTTAAACAATCATCCTTTATACGACCTTCTTTGCAATTTCTTCATTCAGTAATACTTTAGGTAGTTAAGGGTAGTTCTCTCCTTGGGATTCTCTTGAGAACAAAGAGACTTGTGAGCAGCGAATTCCCCTTCTATTACAAAAGTAAGTTTTTAATTTATTTTTCCTTCATTTTTCCTTCTACAAACAAACTCTCATGTTTAGTTTTTCATTCTTCTATGTTCAAATGGGTTAGGATATAAATATTTTTCATTTTCATTTCCTTGGAATGTGTTGTTTTCCAAACTTGTTGCCATAACTAAACCCTAATTCACCATTGTAGAAGTATGTTGACTTGATACAAGAAGTTCTAGGTGATGTGGCATTTCTAGAATGGGAATCAAACCTTGCCTAGGCAAGAAAGATGCACACATATGCCAACCAGTGTTACCTTAGGTTTCCGAGATGGAAACGGTAGGGGGCGATGGCACGAGTCCCCAAGTTTCCGATTTTTGAGGCCAAATTTGGGGACGGCTATATAAAATATAGTGAAAATTTTAAATATATAGGGAAATTTTAAATATTCATATGAAAACATGGATAAAGCATGCATAATATACATTATAGAACCTTAACATATAATATTTGCATTCAACATTCTTTGTCAATACTCAATATCCATTCAAAATTCAGAATTAACATACATGATAGAACCTCCAAGTTATAATTTATGATTTATAAACTTATATCAAAATGCCCAAAGGCTACATTGCTGCCATATAGTTTTAAAATGAGACCTACACTATAAATTGCATGGAAGAGATCTATAGTAATGATTTCTAACAGCACCAACACTTGAAAACATATGTCGATTTCATCACTGTCAAAGGCCTACATCATTTCCTCTCTCCAATTTGTCCAAATTCATTGACTCATGATCAATTTCTCTAATTGTGTATCTACTAGGTGTGACATACCAACTAGTCCATTAAAATTTAGAAGTTTGCAGCTTGTTCCAAAATTTTGAGAGGATTTGCAAATTGGATTCATATGTTATTGTTGTTCTTATGAATTGGAAATCGAAAAAATCCGATTTATCTTGAAATACAGTTTTGTAAGTTGTCAATTCCAAACCCAAAATGGGCCTGGTGAGCAATCCCAAAACTAAGATTCTAACCATATATTACCCATAGCTTCCAGCTATGAAATTGCACTCTAGATGCAAGAACCCATTGTTCCTATTTACCTATTTTAATGTCTTCTTTAAAGAACTTATATGATATATTAACTCAATTGACTCGGATCTTCTAAATGGTACTACATCGAACACAAAATTACTACTTCTGCAAAATTCTGAGTGTTGGGAAACTTGTTTGATGAACATTATGTTTGTTTGTGAATTTTGACTGTTTACCTTCACATACCTTTTGTCTTTGCATCTCTTTTTCGCTCTGTCCCTTCATCTTCATTGACCGGTTCTTTATAAATCATTGAAGAAGAGACATTAAAGATGCATTACAAAAATTTATATATTGTTGCTATTATCATATAGGAAGAAAATGTGTTATCTTTAGGGATTATTAACTTCGGGGGCTTTTTTTTTATTAAAATTTGTTTTTTTTATTTTAAAATCCAAGTAAAACATATGCCTTTTTCCCTCCACATTTCATTGTTACGGAATTTGTGAATTTCCCTAAGATAGAATATTTGTGTATCTTGGATCTTCATGTACCAGAGCATTACCAAAAGGCATGTAACATACAAAAACATTAAAATCACTATCTGTTAGCTATAAAAATTTAATAGTTACTCTCTTAGTGCTATAGGTGAAATAGTAGGTTATAAAATCAAAATCTAGAAGAAGAAAGATAATTAGGCACCAAGCACCAAGCACAACTACCCTATAATATTTTGCAAGCATTTTCATGATAATTATTATTTATTTAATCAGGCATGAACAATTTATGTCAATAGTTCTCAAGCAATACACTCAAAATTGATAATATAACCTTTGAAACGTAGGGGACGACCAGCCGTCCCTGGGATGGTAGGGGCACTGCTAGGCATCCCCTAGCCATCCCCTTTTTTCTCCCTCCGGTCCCCCCGTTTCCGAAACGTTTCCTGGCAATTTTCGAAAAAGGGAACGTTGGGGGACCGTCCCACAGCTGTCTCCCTATCCCCGGGAAGTCCTAGGGACATGGATGGCTCATTTCGGACAGGGGACGCATCCCCCGAGTTTCCTTGATGCCAACATATCAGAGATCAGGAGCAAGCAAAAGGAATAATTGCCCTTAGAAGAGGTTATCCTTTGGCAAGGCGAATGTCTCGATCAAGGAGATTCCTTGTTTCCCCAATCTCTTTGTGTTCTTGGGATTGTGGTAGAGTGCACCCATTTTCAGCCATGCACAGAGAAGAGCCTACTACACATAAGGGAATGAAGGGGTCATTGATAAAGAGTTTCAAGATGAATCTTGCGAAATAGCTGATTGATATATTACAAGATGCATCTACACAAATAGCTCATCTTTCAATGTTTTTTGATCCCCATATTATTAAGAAATGGCAAAGAAAATCAATGAGGCTCCAAAAGGGTGCAACACCTTATTGACAAAGGAGGTGAACCTTGTCGATGATCAATTGAAGCCCATTAGGGATTTGTGGAAGTAGATAGGGTGTACATCATTCCCAATGGATGGAAATGTTGGTTTGTAATGTTGTGACATCGCATTCCTAGATTGTGAACTTATCCTAAAGGCAAGGGATTTGTCTTCAAGAGTAAAGGGGAAGAAAATCGACAACAAAATATAGACAACCAGGGCTCATGCTTGAGATCGGCTCATCTCTTCTTCACTGCAAGTTCACCTAAATCCAAGAGGGTGTTCCTAGAGATATCCATAACAAGACATTCAAAGAGGAATGATATGACAAAATTGAGAAGATTAGTACCTATACCCAAGGCATGTTAGACCCCAAAAGTTGTCACTAAGTCTATGACACACTAGCTACTTGTAAAGCCTCACATTGAGTTGAAAACGTGTAATGTCCCCTTCTCATCAGTGATCAATTCAGAGGCTCATCAGCCTATTCCAGAGGCCCGTAGGCTCGTTGAGGTGAAATTAGGGTTTCCATTGTTTGGAGGTTTTTGGCATTTCTCAGAATGTTTTTTAGTAAGTTCTAATTTTGGCAATGGTCCTATTGACAACATCTCAGTAAGTTCTCCATTTCAGTTGGAGCACTTGAGTATGATTGGTTTTGGCTTTTGAGGTGAAATATTGGAGAAATAAGTTATTTCAAGTCATTAATGCTATATTTTTGAATTGACCCCTTGGCCTAGTGTTATGACTTGAAGTTGTGTTAAAAGGTGGACATAAAGGGAGGACGCCTCATGGAGGAAATAATTAATATTTTATTATGTTTTAAATGTGCCTTGGAGTTTGGACGCCAAAGCTGAGGAGGGAATAATTATCTTTAAAAAATTAAATGTTTCAAGTTTCCTTGGGCGTCCCTTGGTGAGAAAAGTGGAAAACCAACAGTCACCTTAAGTTCTTTAAAAGAGAGACTTTGCTCCAGCATTTGGTATCCAATGTTTATGCTATTGTTATGCTGTCGGAATGACTTCATGAATTTTGGCTTCGAGGAATGCTTACCTCCTAGCATTTGTCCAATTTCATGTTTGAAAGATAACACCTAGTTGGGAATATTGTTGCTTCTCATCCAGACAAGCAGATTGAGCTTCATAGTTGATGAATTTTTGGAGATATTCATAGTTTTGAGTTGCTGGTTCAGTCATGGATGAAGGACATTTTTGTTTGCAGCTCCTTGAGTGATTTTATTTTGGTTGTGGGTGTTTTCTCATTACTTTCCAATGCTAGAGGCGACCCTTTCCATGCAATTTCAGATTTTAATTTGAAGTCTTTGAATTTATTTTGAAGTTCTCCCTCTAGGGAGGCCGTACCTTGCCTGGGGCTGCCTTGGAATTTGTGCTTAATTTTTTGGTGAACTTTTGATTCAGTTTATGACTTGGACATTAGGTGCCATCCTCCCAAGAAGCATTTGCAATTTATTTCAGGTATTTTTAAGGTTTTGTGAGCATTTTAGTGTGTTACAGTTTGTTGTTTAGACATTTCAATTTGTTGGTTACTGATATCAGATTTCTAATAGTTCGATTTTGGCTTGTAATTCTGTAATTGAGAAGTTTACAAGTTGGAAGAATCATCCTTCAAGTATTTGCATTGATTATGTTATTGTAACACTTGTAAATTGCAAATAAATTGCATTTTAAGGTTGTGAATTAGTAGTACTAATCCAGTCATTATTATTGTTGCATTTACTTGTGATTTTTATGCAAACACTTTAACCCCTGGATGGTTTACCGCCAGTGTGGAGGAAATTAATATTGAATCTTCATCTTTGACCCACTATTTAAGTGGCGAATCCCCATTGTTGAGTGGATGCCTGCTGATAGCGGATGAATTGTTTTTTAATGTAATTATCTTCCCCCCACTAAACAAGTGGTAGTGTGAATTTCATATGGTGTGATCACCGCTTGCTTCAATTCAGCATTGTTCTTCTTTTCAGTTTGGTTCCTAACTGAAATATTCCGAGCCAAATTTTTCAAATTTTCAATAACAGTAAGCAAAGCAACACACATCCGTTAGGGTTAGCACTTAAACCAAAACGAGAATTCAACTCTAACCAAGAATGCGCCGGATGATGACGAGCATATGGTCAGAGGATCTCAAAGCAATGCTGAATAAATAACTCTAACCAAGAATGCGCCGGATGACGATGAGCATATGGTCAGAGGATCCCTATCTTCTATTATGCTGAAAGTAAACTCAACACCCAGAATGTGCTTTCAAACCCGGAGTGGGAATGGAGCTACCATAGGGCGAAGATGTAGGATATTATAATGCAAATCAAAGTAAATAGGCGGCAAGCCAGCCTCTTCCACTTATCCAACGGGGTATTACAATGAAATAACAGAGAAAAAGTAAGATTGCTGACAGTACTACTGTTTAGCTTACAATAATTAGAGATTTGCCTGCCAAATACATAGCATAAGAAAGTCTAACCATGCTGCAATATAGTATAGTGTCTCTTCAATGATCACAAAGACTTTCAACCCAAACCCAACTCAAAAGATAGACTTTACGCAAGCTGATATGACAAAACAGCAACTTAATATGCATAACCAGCAACCCTAGAATCCACTAAAATGCTCACAACTCACTCAATACTTGCCAGAATGACATGAGACTTGATGCAAACGAAAGCTAGGTTGATGACAATGAAGACTAGACAAGGAAACAACTGAAAAATTGAAGTATTTTTTTTTCTAAACACTTGCCAGGCAAAACAGAATGTTACAGCCTCAAGAAATGTTCTACCAACAAGATAAAATCCAAGACACCTCTAAAAAATCTGCAACTTGGCATAGAGGGGTGCCCAAGGCTAGCAAATGCATGGGTAAACTACCCTGAACCAAAATAAATTCGCCCAAAGATTTATGAGTATAAACTTCAATCTGCAATACAAAAATCAGCAACTCCAGATTTGATTAAAATGCAAGAAACTGAACTACAAATGCAAAACAACTTCTACAATGCAAAATCTCACTACAAATCTCACTCAACTACAATCTAACTCTCCACTAGTTGCTGTCTTTCAAGCAAGAAGTCGAGCCAAGGCTAGGAGGCATTCATTCCTCGAAGCAATCCAGCACCATTTCGGCAGCATAACAATATTCCAAACATAAGATAAGAAATGAAGAGCAACTGCCTCCTTATATAGACTTGAGAAGGCTCTCCAGAAACTTCTAGAAGATGCGCCCTAATTCCTGTTGACGTGTTTTTTATGACAACACCAACACAGAATAAAATGTCCAACGGTCACTCTATTCCCTCTTGATCAAAGTATTCCGCATGCTAAGATTGCGTGAAAGTTCATGCGTTCAACTCCAAGGTTCCTTTTATCGCGAATAGACTCAGTTGGTTGATGTGAATATGCTGGGTATTCCAAGGGGACTAACGTGAGTTGCTCATTCAAAAGAAAGGACTCTCAAATTTCAGGAGATTTGTCCATGACGCTTGGGTTCTTAAACTAACCGAATAATGCTGAATGTAAAAGGATATAAGGATTAGGGATGCTACCATCTACTCCTAAAGGGTGGAGGACGAGGATCGGCTTAAACAATCTTCAGACCAGACTTTGCTTCATCTCCCTTCGGACAACCTCTACGAAGTCGGTGCAATCTTCAAAGGATGATAAAAAATATTCAAATTGTGATTCAACATGTGCACTCCGTCACAACGATGCAAGTGAACACACGAATCACAACCGAAGTTAGGTACTGATATTCCTGTTGACCACGCAGGGCGGACTTACCATCAGCAAGCCTGCTAGTGGTATGGATGAAAAAAGATATGCTCAAACCAAAGCGCCACACTCCACAATTAACAACTACTTGCATAAAATAAAGTCTGCTTTATTCTATCAATCTGAATTGGAAAGACGAAAAGGCCTTGCTAGCTATTCATAACAAAAGATAGAACCACCATTCAATGATAAACCTTTGTATTATGAGAGTTTTCCACAACAACCTCTTACAAAACTTTCAAAGGGAAAGTTTTCTTTCCTTTACAAACTACGCTATCTTCTAAGCTAACTTTCTATCTATTCTAACTTTTGTCCTCTACTCTCGATCTAATATCTACTTCCAATCTAATAGATTACAAATGAGGGGGGATGCCCCTTTTATAGTTGGCCCAGTCCAGCGGACGCTTCAGATTGAATTACAATGAAGGGCTCAGATCGAGCCACATATGCCCTAATTAGGGTTTTTGCCCTAAAAACCACCATTGAGAGGAGTGGGGCAATGAATGCACAAAATATTCTCCACTCCTCTGGAGGAACCATTATTTGCAATTAATGCCCACTTTCTTCCTCTAGAAGATTCTCGTCCAGAAACGCATTCCCACTGTTCTTCTCTGCCAATTCTATTGCGTTAGGAGGAGAGTGAAAGAGTCTCTAAGATCGACTCCGCAGATAATAAAATTGAAAGGATTTGACGTTCAACCCTCCTGTTGCTTTGACTCTTGGACACATTTCTTCTTTGTGACTTTCACATTTCTCTAGCCCACTGCCTTGGGCGTATTTATCCCCTTTTGCACCACGTTCTTAATGCCTTAGACAAATCTTCAATGCCTTTTCCTTTTCCAAAGTTGTAACGTCTTCCAGCTCCATCAAGTCCTCACGCCTTGGCTTCAACGTTTATCCTGCAAAACAAAAGAAGAGCATCAGAACACTTTGTAATCTAAATTCACTTTACTTACCTTATTCCCACGTTTTGACTTCCAAGGCCTGCTTGACTTCTAGATTTGATAAAGCTTATCATTTTTCTAGCAAAATTTCATCATGGGCCCATTGTGTTGTTAGGGCGCATGCCATCCTGTTGTTTTCATCCTCCTGCCTTAGCAATTTCATTCACCTACCTTTAGGAGCTTGAGTGCATTTGACCCCCCTCTGCCTTCTTTTTCCATGCCTTAGAAAATTTATCCCTCTGAGCCTTAGGAACTTTGTTGAACGGGTGCTAGGCCAAAAATCCTTGTCGAAACAACATGAGCAAGGCGTGGAAGAGTTTTAAACCATCTCCTAGTTGGAAATGTCCAATACCCAGAAGAAAATTCCCCTCCGAAATCTTAATTTCCATGTGTACCCAGACGAAAGGGTAAGTTTAATTTTTATTATTTTTGAAAAATAATAAAAATTACTAAGGTTTATTCTCATTTTTATTCTGGAGGGATTGCACGCCTGTAATCTCCATTTTTCCTACCTTAGTATTTTTCTTGCTTCCCTGAAGAAATTCCCTTTCTCGCTCGCGGGCACAGTTCATCTTGCACTTGGAAATTTTGTATTATCTCCTTCTTTAGGCATATTTCATAGTTTACTTTAGAAAATACCTTTAGAAAAAATTAATTTTCTGACTTTACCCATGAGGGGCGCATTTTTATGCAGCAACTTCCACTTCAGCTCCCTAGGCATTTCCATGCCTTAACAATTTTCCTTGGGCACATTCCACCTTAAGTGCTTCCACTTGATGCCTAAGGAATATTCTCAAACACCTCTTTACATGATGGGCGCATACCACATAGGGAGGAAGAATTTTTTTATACTTAGAAACTTTTCTTATAAATATCCCTCATGAGGGCGCATTTGCTATGTGAAGGAGGAACCTTTTATGTCTTGGGCGCATTTGAGGCTTGAGGAGGAAATCCACGCCTTAGAAACTTTTTGTGCTTTTCCATGCCTTGGCGCATTTCACACATACCACTTTTATTTTCCACGCCTAGAATTTTTGTCTCCACCTGAAACTACCTTGGGCGCATTTTACCCTTGGTGCTTTCATCTTCCATACTTAGGCGTTTTTCTTCCTTATGTTACCTTGGGCGCATTTTGCCCATCAAGCTTCCATTTCATGCCTTAGGAATATTTTGAAGCTACTTCTTCTTGACTTGGGCGCATTTTAGATAGGCTACTTTCACTTTGTGTCTTAGAATATTTCACTTGAATTCTTCATGGTGGGCACATTTAACCTATGGAGGAGGAATTTCAAATATGAGGGCGCATTTTCCCATGTCAACCTCCATCTTCAACCTTGGGCGCATATGGCACATGCTACTTCCACTTTGATGCCTTAGAAACTTTTCTCAAATGACCTCTTCATGCTGGGCGCATTTCACCTGCCAAGCTTCCATTTTATCTTACTTAGAAAATTTTCCAACACCTATCACAAGGTGGGCGCATTTAGGGGGGTGTGTAGGAATTTCCCAACACTTAGAATATTTTTAAACATCCTCCCTCTTGCTGGGCGCATTTCATCTAGGCTGGAGGAAATTTTATTGCCTTAGATTTTTCTTCCACTCCCCTTGTAGCTTTGTAGGCTTGGGCGCATTTTGGGGTAGAGGGAATTCCACTCACATTTAGTGGCTCTTCACCTTCCTTGGGCGCATTTGAGGATGCCTCAAGGAATTTCAATGCCTTAGAAGAATTTCAATATCTTGCTTGCTCCCTTCAACCTTGGGCGCATTTGAGGCCATGAGGAGGAATTTTTTTATACTTAGAATTTCTTGAAGCTTCCTCCATGCCAAGGGCGCATTTCATGTTTGCTTCTGCCAGACTTAAACTTGAAAATCTTCAATGTCTCAGCTACCTCTGTGCTCTTCTATTATTAGCAAATTTGGAGAAGTGTGCCTTCCCATGCCTTTTCACCCGTTTTGAAACTGGAGCTGGCGTGATTATGCCTTCTGAGACCTTGCCACCTTGTTTATACTTGTTGCCCATGCTGACATGCTAATTTTAGCATTCCTGCTATTTTTAGCAAACCCTAAAATTGCTTGCTTTCTGCGACTCTATTTGACTTGAAATTTTCACCACGTGGTCCTCATCACTTGATGAACCTGTTCACACTTGCCCCTCGTGTTGACCTGCTATTTATAGCCCTGTTCTGGAGACGACTTACTATAAATAGTAAGTGCCCGGATTATGCCCAAATTTTACCAGTAGATTGCCTGAAGGATGCTGATCGCAGTGGGATACCTTCGTTTCTCAAAATTCTGTCCTTTTACCCTACTTTTTAGGCATCGAAGCTGGAAACCCTAATCTGTCTTGCATGTGCCTCGAACGGTCTCCGTTTGCCTTGATTTCTATTGCACGCTGCTCTGTCCGTGATACTGAAGTGTCGGGTGGTTGCCAGAGTGACTGCTATTTATAGTAAGTGCTTGGAAAGTGACCAATCTGATGTCGGATGAGTTTGCATGTCACAGCGCCCATGGGGTCTCAAGAAACCCAAAAAAACCCAGAAAACTGGTCGACATGCAAGCACTGGCTAAACATAGTAAGTTCTTGAAAACTGACTCATTCCGTTTGCATGTCATATCATTGCGAAGCTCTCGCAAAACCCATATGGAATATCCGGACATGCGTCGAAAAATACTGCATGCAAACCCTAAAAATAGCCTCGGAAGGCTGAACTCTAAAAGTCACCATCTCGGTTTGCATGTTACACCATCGCGAAGGTCTTGAAAAACCTAGATCAATTCCCGTGTCATTCATTGGAGAATTGTATGTTTAAGCCCTGAAAACTACCTCCGAAGCTGGAACTGCTAAAAATAGAATGTTGTCTGAATCTGCTCCAATTTTGCGTGCACGTACTTTGAAGTTCTCTGGATGTGTTGGAGCAGTTGGAATTCCAAAATCTTGAGGAAAAGACCCCGAATTAGGTACTTACTAAAAATAGTAAGTTGTCAAATCTTAACGAAAATCTGATGGGAATCTGCTAGAGGCCATCTGAATGCAATGCCAAGCTTAGTTGTCGATTAGTCAACTCAATTTAACTTCAATTAAGCCTGAAGAAAGAAAACCCTAATTTCACCGATTCACTTCAAACTTAGCCAAAATTTCAAATTAGGTCAAACGGGACATCCCCGAAAGAACAGAAAGATCAGAGAGGGAGAGAGAGAGACAAAACAAAAGCCAAAAGACCAAAACCCAAAAGACCAGAATGGAGCAAAAATTGGGGGTCCCCATCTAGATGGGGCGATGTGTGAAAAGGTCACAACAATTCCCTTTTGAATTTGACTTCTTTTCCCTCCAAGTTTGGGTGACCCCTTTTCCAAGGCTAAATTTGACTTTATTTAAAATCATTTCTTCATAAAATAGGCGTCCAATTTCACTTGAGCATTTAGACTTTAGAAAGATCAAAATAAATCATCATGTGATGACCACCCTCCAAGTCCCCTTCTTTAAAACAACTTTTAAGTCATATTACTAGGACAAGGGGTTATTTTATAAAATAAAACATTATTGACTTAAAATAACTTATTTCTCCAAAATGAACCCCTTAAGCCAAAAATCGGAATTACCCAATGAACTGCCAGAAGAGGAAAGTTGACTGAGCTGATGCTGACTGGACCACTGCTAAAAATAGAATTTACTAAAAATAGTAAATTCCCGAAGGTGCTTAGAATGCCAAGAAAAACATACCACTGCGAAGCTCTCTGAAAACCCAGAAAGAATCCGCAATCCAAACACCCAAATTCCAACAAGCAGAACCCTGAATCTTCAAGAGAACCCACCAAACAGTCGAAAACCCTAATTCTGCCTCTGACTTGTCGACAACGCATCGGGAAAAGGCCATCAATCCTTGAAAGGTGTAGTGCTAAAAATGGGGACATTACACTAACAACCCCTTCCCATATGTTGTCACCTTGCCTTTCAAAGGATCTCGGTGAACATTCTTGGCGAAGGTTACATTTAGTTTGATTATCTTTTGGAGCTAACGCTAACATTTGGCAAAGTGATGGTTTGTGTTGGTGAAATTTCAAAGAAAAAACTAAGGACACATTTCAGTGGTATCAAAGCCCAAGATCTTGGCATCCTGTGACATTCAGCATTCAATTTTCAAATGAGCGACAGAGAAGTCAAATATTACACCAAAGGTCAGGCTTGAATTCAGTGTCAAATTCTTCCAATGCTAGAAGCAGAGACATTGTCAGAAGCTTTGAGAGAAACTGGTAAAGGAGTTGCAACCATGTCGGAAGGGCCTAGACTTACAATGGAAGAAAGAGATGCAAGAGCCGAAAAGAAGTTTGACAACATGTTAGATATGATGTCACGCTTGCTAGCTAAATTGGATCAGCAAGTCACTCAAAATAATGCTCAACCACAACAGAATCATGCTAGAGAAAATAGTGGTTATAATGGAACTTGTGGGAATGATGGTTCGAAGGTCAATGGAAGGGATAGGATTGTTGGACAGCATATTGCAACCACTAGAGGATCCTCCTCTAGACCAGTTTTCCCTACATTCACTCCAAGGGAGGAACCACCAATAGAGGTTGGAGTACCTTTTGCAGATGATGCATGATAAGCTTATATGGAGTACGTTACTCTACCTCTTGATCTCATAGATGTATGGACCTTTGATCAATTCATGAATCAAAGGAGTAGAAGGAATGGTGGAAGAAATGAGTATCGTCCGACTATGACTCCCATAACTGACTATCAACAAGCTTTGGGAAAGGTGACTTTGGCCCATTTTGATGGGAGTGATAAGTGTACGGCTAGGTCATGGGTGTAGAAGTTAGACAATGAAATATACTCTCAATTTTTTTATTTTTGAATGAACATTTACAATGTAACCAAGCACCCGTTAAGGGTAGCATAACTCAAAACGTGCATGAAAGAACTCTAACCAAGAATGCGGCCCAAAACCACTTAAGGAGGAGGGGCGGGCATATGGTCAGAGGATCCCTAGGATCTACTGAATCAAATATTACAATGATTGCACTGAAAGAGAGAGATTAAACTCGACACCAAGAATGTGCACTCAAGATCCTTTGACAGGCGAGGTGCTAACATATGATGGAGTACTAATGCTGAAATTGAATGTAACAAAGACGGATAACCAGCCAAAAGAACTTTCCACGCTACCACCAAACAATGGGGGGAAAAGATTACAATTAAAATACTTCTTCTGCTGCGGCAGGCATCCACTGAAGAGTGGGAATTCACCACTTGAAAGTGGGTATGAAAAGAGATTACAATTCAGTTTATCCTCATTGGCGGTATACCATCCAGGGGTGCTTAATGTGAAGTTAAATAAAGAATGCAGCAATGTTAAAACTGAAACAGTACTACTATTAACAGTTTGTACAAATAGGAAAGCTGCAAATTACAATGTTGTTCACAATATTTTTAAAGCACCAAGTCTTACAATGTTTCCATGTTAGAACATAATGAGAAATGAAGAAAGAAGATGGAAACAGCAAATGAATTAACTCTATTTCAGCAAACTGTAATTTTGGAAATGTCAAATCAGCAACTATAGAAAATTATCAAATGCTAATAACTCAATCGAATTACCTCCGAATTGCATGATTCCAAGTGCAATGATCAACTAGAAGATAAGTGCCCCTACTGAGAT
The DNA here is from genome assembly GCA_007115665.2 of Sequoiadendron giganteum. NCBI lineage: Eukaryota > Viridiplantae > Streptophyta > Pinopsida > Cupressales > Cupressaceae > Sequoiadendron > Sequoiadendron giganteum. Next base: position 270,472,222 of record CM021103.1, on the reverse strand, counting down.
GAAGAAACAGCCTCAAAACACCACTATTTATTTATGGCACAAATCCCAATGCAAACTGAAATATACGGCCTCCTTGCAAGGGTGATTTTAGTAAATAAAATCATCAACTTCAAATTTAAATCTGCAAACCTCCCAAAATGGTCGCCTCTAGTCTAGGAATGGAAAGAGCAAACACCCATAACAAAATAAAAATCACTCTCCAAGCTGTAAATAGAAATGTCCTTCAACCATGAAAGGACTAGCAAGCACGAATTTTGGAAATAACATCAATTTCTCCAACACTGAAGCTCAATATGTACTTCTGAATGAAGCACACTCTCAATCCATCATCTAGGGAACCATAGATTCAGGCCCGAAGAGTGGAATAGAATTGCTAAGCTTTCCCTTAGCCGGATTCTGGATTTCAAACCAGTAGCATAACTTTGCTTTCCAAAACATAACATAATCAGCTCTCCACAATGCAGCAATATATAAGTTTCAATGGGCAAATGAAACACTTTGAATTCTAAGAAGTTGAATCACTTCAACTTCCCAAGGGACGTCACCTTCAACCATTCACTTTATTGTGAAATAATAAAACATTATTTCCCTTCCCTTTAGCTGTCCATTTCTATTTGCAACAATAAGGCATTTAATAAATCATTAAATGCTCAACATGACCCCTTAATGTCCCCTCTTTAAAACAACATGAAGTTATCACTCCTAGGCATGGGAGAACAACTTAAAAAGATGAAATTAACTAAGTATAACACTTAGTCCAAGGAGATAACCAGAACCAAAGCCAATACTGAAACTGATGGATTACCACAAATAGCATGATGACCTGAGCTGAACTGTAGATGATGATACTGCCAAGATTAGACTTACTAAAAATAGCCACTGCCAAAATTAGTAAGTTCACTTCAACTCGACAGAAAGCCAAACTGACCGGCCACACTGAACTACAAAAGATTGAGTTTGTAATGTCCCTTACCTAGAGTTCACTGGTTGATTAGATTTAGGGTTTCTTCTTTCCAAATGAATGTTCTCCTAATTCAGTAACCTTAGATTTGAACCCTGTATTCACATATTAGCACATATCTGTTAGAATTAATATCTAGATATCCAAATATAAATATAATCACAAATCAATAATCAAGACATATGAGGAGTGGCATGGGTAGAGCCGCCCAAAGCTATCTATCTAAGCCCAAGAGCACAAGCATCCTATCAGGACAACCCACCCCTTGGCCCCGAGCGATATGAATGTCTCAGAGTGGCGTGCTTAGAGGAATTACTTGTACCTTCTTTCTCTACCCGTGCCATCACCTCGAAAGACACTCAACCTATTGGGGGAAGCCAGCGGAGCTTATAAGGGGTTTCAGGCCTACCACCCCTCCATGGCCGCAGCGGATTGTTAAGTGGGACCCCTACCCCTCCATGGCTGCAGCGGATTGTTAAGTGGGGTTTTTAGGCACCACCTGTCTCAGGCCCTTCCACCCTAGTAGGCTTACAAACACAGAGAAGACAATCTTTTAGCAATCAAATACATTTATATTCACTATGGATTCCTACCCATCATTTCATAGGTTAAGCATAATTATGATGCTATTAAAGAAACCATGATCAACTTATTAAACAATTATAATCATGACGATATTAAAGAAAGCATTGTACTAATAGTCAGATTAGCAACATCTCGTATCCATAATAAATTCTAAATAATATGATTAGTTCTCTTATTATTTCTTCTTTTTATGTAAAGAGCATCAATTGATATATATATATATGCAACCAGACAAATAATGCTTTCAGTAATATAGAAATCAGAGTTAGTCCTTCCCCAGGAGCAAAAATATTTGTGATCAGATTATGGCCTGACGGGAGATAGGATTTGCATATACCCGGTTCATACTTACTTGTCGGGCTATTCCATGAAAATTAGACATGGTAGAGGAGTAATCAGGTCGGGTCAAGGGGATTTCCATCAGACGTATAAAACAGATTGCAAGTTCTAAGCTTACGGTATCAAAGATCAAAGTGGGTTGTCGCTGAATGATTCCCCTATCTTTATGTTCGAATATGCTAGATATTAAGGCTAAGCGAATAACTTCACCTGATTTCGCTACGTTCCTCCTGTTGGTCTTCAATTTCCTACTTGCTTCCTCTCATCTTCCATGATCCCGTGGTTGACCATCGGCGACCCTATTTCTAGCGTCTGATGCATCGCGTCTTTCAACCAGATGCGTCTAGGACCAATGGAGGTGTCTTTTCGTGGATTCCGTTATGCTTGTTGGGTTCGCTGGTCGCTGATATACCAATGGCGACGAAAACTAAAATCTAAGATTATTGGAGCGATGATTTGTATTCAAATGTTCAACCCGATAATTATATTCACGTATTCATTTTATATTAATTTGAGTTGATTTGAGTTTTTTGTATCTTAATATTGATATATTTATAATTGCAATATTACCTTAGGTAATTATAAAAGTGTTTATATACTATAGTATTTATTTAAGATATTTAAATTGCTAGCTTGTTCATATAATTACAATGATGAAAATGGTCCTTCGGTAATCAAAAATTGTGATATGATTGATGGTAAGTGTAATAGCCATATTAAGTTGCAATGATCTATATATTTATTTTATTTATTTGTTCTTCCGATATCACTAATTTTGATGTCATGGGTCCGGGGACATGACAAAGTTGCTACAAGAGTGATACTGCTATAAATATGCTTACCAAAAATAGCATATTGCTATAAATAGTAAGTTTGCCAAAACCACATCTGTATGCCAATTGAGCAGTATCATGACTTACTATAAATAGTAAGTGTTCCCATTCTGCTTAGCCTACGAGTTTCTGGAAATAGGCTAAATCCAATTGTAGAGCGTAGGTCTAAATTGAGGACATTATAGACAACTATCTTTCTCTTAGACCAATGCCGGAGGAAGATGCCATCAAATTTGCTACATTGCATTTGGAGGGTGCTGCCCATGAATTGTGGTACCATGGTTTGGTCACCCTTGGCCATAATCTCATCCGCACTTATGAGGAATTCACCAATAAGTTGATTGATAGATTTGATACTAAGGATTCAGAGGTGAAATTCCGAGAATTGTCACAATTGAAGCAACATGGAATTCTTGAAGCATATGTTGTTGATTTTCAAAGATTTTCAGTAATGGTGCCTAACATTACTGAGAGGAGATTGGTGGTCTTGCTCATTGAAGGTTTGATGGAGTCGTTGAAGGGTTGGGTCAAAGCATTTGATTCTCCAACTCTAGATGAGGCTATCAAAAAATCTAGGAGCATGGAGATGGCTGCCCCTAAGCCAAAATTTCAGTTCAAACCATTCAAGAAGGATAATAGAAAACTCTCTTCAAGTCAGCCTAAGAAGTATCCTGAAAAGATGATAGATGAGCTCCGTGAACAACTTAAGAAAGAGGGAATTTGCTACACTTGTCGTGAGCCTTGGACAAAGGGTCACAGATGTTATGGAAAGGGCAAAGCACACCACATGGAGGCTTATTCTGATGATGGATCAGAATCTGATTATTCTGATCAGCAGTACGAAACAGCAAGTAGTGAAGGTGAAGAACCCCGAAAAGAGACGCCAAAAGAAGTTGGAGATGGTAATGCCTTGGCACAACTTTCAAGTTTCCTGAAAAATGAATCTTTTTGGGTTTGTGGAGCAGTTAGTTCACAAAGAATAGTTGCTCTAATTGATATCAGAGCAACCCACAATTTCATTGACAAAGGATTGGTAGCAAAGAGAGGTTTGAAAACTGAAGAATTTGAAGGTTTTAAGGTGATGGTAGTTGATGGCTTCACCATGTCATGCATAAGGAAGATTTCTAACTTCTCCATGTAATTGGGGAACTATGAGGTAAAAGATGATTTTTATGTTGTTGGCATTAGTGACACCGATGTTGTGTTGGGAATACAATGGTTGGGATCTCTTGGTGAGATCGCATTAAATTTGCAAACAATGGAGCTGAAATTTCAAGCTGATGGGAGGAAGGTTGTTTTGAGAGGGATGTCAAATGGAGGCCCTCGAATAGTTTCCTTGAAAACAATGGAAATGCTGATCCGCCACGATCAAGTTGAATGGGCAGCAGAATGCCTAATCCTACCAGCTGATTCGGTGGAAGAGAAGAGGTAATATCATCCGGATATACAAGCCTTGCTTTCTAAAAAGCGCAAAATCTTTGGAAGTCTACCTCCTGGAAGACCTCCTAAAAGGGGATTTGAGCATGTGATTGAGCTCGAAGAAGGAGCAAAACCGTTCATCACCACTCCATATTACTCTCCTAAGAAGCAAAAGGACGAGATTGAAAAAGCCATTAAGGAGCTATTGGAGATGGGGTTCATTCGGGCAAGCAAAAGCCCCTTTGCTTCAGCAGTGGTGTTGGTTAAAAAGAAAGATGGCACAATGCATATGTGTGTTGACTACCACGCATTGAATCGAAAAACAATCAAGAACCAGTATCCAATCCCTACGATAGATGAGCTTATTGATGAGCTCCTTGGGGCCATGTTCTTCGCAAAGATCGATCTCAAATCAGGCTATCACCAAATCAGGATGAGAGAGGTGGATATTGAGAAGACTGCTTTTAGATGCCATTATGGGCATTTTGAATTCCTTGTCATGCCATTCGGTTTGACAAATGCTCCAACAACATTTCAATTTTGTAAAAACAAGATTTTTAGGCAGCAGTTGAGGAAGTTCGTGCTCATCTTCTTCGACAACATTCTTATTTTCAGCAAGTCTTGGGAGGAGCACCTCAAGCACTTGGAAGAAGTGCTTAGAATTTTGGAGGCGGAATGTTTGTTTGCCAAAGAATCAAAATGTGAGTTCGGAATGACGGAGCTGCTTTATCTCGACCACATTATCAGCTCTAAGGGTGTCAAAGTTGATCCTGAGAATATTAGAGCCATCCTTGATTGGCCACCTCCAAAGAACATGTCTCACTTGAAGGGATTCTTGGGCTTGAGTGGATTTAACAAAAGGTTTGTCAAGGGGTATTCTCACATGGCAGCCCCCCTTATAGATCTTACAAAGGAGTTTTCCTATGGACGGATAAAGCACAAGAAGTCTTTGATAAGTTCAAGCACATTATGAGCTCATGTTCAGTATTGGCCCTACCAGATTTCAAGAAGCCCTTTGAGCTGCAATGTGATGCTTCAGGTGAAGGAGTAGGAGTTGTTTTCATGCAAGACAAACATCCTATTGTCTTTGAGAGCAAAAAATTGAGAGGAGCGGAAAAAACATATTCAATTTATGACAAAGAGATGCTTGCCATCATGCACGCATTGGCCAAGTTTCGTCAATATTTGGTGGGAAGCAAATTCTTGGTTAAGACTGATCATAATAGTCTTTAGCATTTTATGCGCCAAAAGGATTTGAATGAAACATAGCAGAAGTGGGTGAGTAAGCTCCAAGCTTATGACTTTGACATTCAGCAGTCTATTTGTGAACTTACTTCAGATTGGAAGGAGTTAATTGCTGCTGATTATGCAAACAACCAGTTTCCAACCAGCATAGTCGAAGGCCATTTGCAAGATGAAAGGTATCAGCTAGTTGATGGTTTGATTCTCTATAAAGGTAGAATTTTTCTAGTGCCCGAATCTAAGCAAAAGAGGATTCTACAGTCTTTTCATGATGTTCCCCTTGCTGGTCATCAAGGGTATTTCAAGACTTATAAGCAAATCCGAGAAAGATTTACATGGAAAGGGATGAAGGAAGAAGTCTTGCGCTACATAAGAGAGTGTTCAACTTGTCAAGTGAATAAAAATGAACACTCTCTTCCAGTTGGTTTGTTGTAGCCCTTGCCAATTCCAAATAAAAATTGGGAGAGCATTGCAATGGATTTCATCACAGGGTTACCAAAAGTGCAAGGGAGAGATTGCATTTATGTTGTAGGAGAGACTAAGTTTTCTCACTTTTTTGCTATCACAAGTTCATTTACAACAGCTCAAGTAGCTGAATTATTCTTTAGAGAAGTTTTCCGTTTGCATGGTTTGCCTAGAACTATTGTCAGTGATAGGGACAACAAGTTCCTAAGTGCTTTTTGGCAAGAGATCTTTAAATTGAGTGGTACAGTTCTCACTCCAAGCACTAGTTATCACCCCGCAAACGGATGGGCAATCCGAGATTGTCAACAAATGGTTAGAAGGCTACCTCAAAAATTATGTTTCGAGGCAACAAAGAGCTTGGGTTAAGTGGCTTCACTTGGGAGAGTATTGTTATAACTCTTCCTATCATATGTCAATTAAGATGTCTCATTTTATGGCTCTTTATGGATATGATGCTCCTAACTTTGTAGATTTGGTGTTTGGTGATAGTAGAGCTCCATAGGCAAAGGATATGCTACAACAAAGTCAAGACATCTTGAATTCATTAAAAGAAAATCTGCAATTAGCTCAAAACCAATAGAAATTATATGTTGATCAACAACATTTTGAGCGATCCTTTGAAGTTGGGGATATGGTTTACTTGAGGCTCCAGCGCTACAAACAATCTTCTTTCAAGAAGAGTGGTGTAGAAAAGCTCAAGCCACAATTCTATGGTCCATTCAAAGTCATCAAGAGGATTGGTGAAGTGGCGTATGAGTTGGAGCTTCCAACCAGTAGCGAGGTGCACAACGTTTTCCATCTGTCACGCCTCAAGAAGGCGCTTGGGCACAATGTGGTCGCTACAGCAGAGTTACTTCCATTGCATGAAGCTCAGTTAGCGTTGATTCTAGAAGAGATCCTTGACACTAGGGAGCTCTTTGAGGAGAAGAACAATCAAAGAGTACTTGGTAAAATGGAGGAACTTGCCAATTGAAGATGCAACATGGGAAGGTGAACCTATCTTGCAGCATCCAGACTTGCGGTTGCTTGAGGACAAGCAATCTCGAGGAGGGCGGACTGTAATGTTCCCTTCTCATCAATGATTAGTTCAGAGGCTCATCAGCCTATTCTTGAGGCCCGTAGGCTCGTTGAGGTGAAATTAGGGTTTCCATTGTTTGGAGGTTTTTGGCATTTCTTAGAATTTACTATTTTTAGTAAATTCTAATTTTGCTAGTGGTCCTATTGACAGCATTTTAGTAAGTTCTCCATTTCAGTTGGAGTAGTTGAGTATGTTTGGTTTTGGATTTTGAGGTGAAATATTGGAGAAATAAGTTATTTCAAGTCATTAATGCTATATTTTTGAATTGACCCCTTGGCCTAGTGTTATGACTTGAAGTTGTGTTAAAAGGTGGACATAAAGGGAGGATGCCTCATGGAGGAAATAATTAATATTTTATTATGTTTTAAATGTGCCTTGGAGTTTGGACGCCAAAGTTGAGGAGGGAATAATTATCTTTAAAAAATTAAATGTTTCAAATTTCCTTGGGCGTCCCTTGGTGAGAAAAGTGGAAAACCAACAGTCACCTTAAGTTCTTTAAAAGAGAGACTTTGCTCCAGCATTTGGTATCCAATGTTTATGCTATTGTTATGCTGTCGGAATGACTTCATGAATTTTGGCTTCGAGGAATGCTTACCTCCTAGCATTTGTCCAATTTCATGTTTGAAAGATAACACCTAGTTGGGAATATTGTTGCTTCTCATCCAGACAAGCAGATTGAGCTTCATAGTTGATGAATTTTTGGAGATATTCACAGTTTTGAGTTGCTAGTTCAGTCATGGATGAAGGACATTTTTGTTTGCAGCTCCTTGAGTGATTTTATTTTGGTTGTGGGTGTTTTCTCATTACTTTCCAATGCTAGAGGCGACCCTTTCCATGCAATTTCAGATTTTAATTTGAAGTCTTTGAATTTATTTTGAAGTTCGCCCTCTAGGGAGGTTGTACCTTGCCTGGGGCTGCCTTGGAATTTGTGCTTAATTATTTAGTGAACTTTTGATTCAGTTTATGACTTGGACATTAGGCGCCATCCTCCCAGGAAGCATTTGCAATTTATTTCAGATCATTTGGAGGTATTTTTAAGGTTTTGTGAGCATTTTAGTGTGTTACAGTTTGTTGTTTAGACATTTCAGTTTGTTGGTTATTGATATCAGATTTCTAATAGTTCGATTTTGGCTTGTAATTCTGTAATTGAGAAGTTTACAAGTTGGAAGAATCATCCTTCAAGTATTTGCATTGATTATGTTATTGTAACACTTGTAAATTGCAAATAAATTGCATTTTAAGGTTGTGAATTAGTAGTACTAATCCAGTCATTATTATTGTTGCATTTACTTGTGATTTTTATGCAAACACTTTAACCCCTGGATGGTTTACCGCCAGTGTGGAGGAAATTAATATTGAATCTTCATCTTTGACCCACTATTTAAGTGGCGAATCCCCATTGTTGAGTGGATGCTTGTTGATAGCAGATGAATTGTTTTTTAATGTAATTATCTTCCCCCCTCTAAACAAGTGGTAGTGTGAATCTCATATGGTGTGATCACCGCCTGCTTCAATTCAGCATTGTTCTTCTTTTCAGTTTGGTTGTTAACGACCCCTTCCCATATGCTATCACTTCGCCTTTCAAAGGATCTTGGTGAAGGTTACATTCAGTTTAATAATCTTTTGGAGCTAACGCTAACATTTGGCATAGTGCTGCTTTGTGTTGATGAAATTTCAAAGAAAAAACTAAGGGCAAATTTCAAAACATTTTTTTGTACATATACCATGTGATATATCAGTTTGTGTATTCCTTTAGTTTAGTCTTAACTTTTCATACACATGGATAAGAGGGGAAAACATACACGCATGATTCTCATAGAATATTTCATTTCTAGCTCACTTAAGATGGAACACAAGCTGCAATACTGAATCATAGAAGTGTGGTAGAACATAAATCTATTCTTGATTGCTTAGGATAGTAGATATTATAAATAGAAGATGTGATTGATCATTCACCTCCTAGATTGGTGCCTACTCCAATGGGTAGTGGAGTCACAACTTGCAAGAGAGAAGGCACACCTACAAACCATACATAGAACTAGAGTTGCATGCATATACAAATCAAAGATAAAGCCTTGTGCAATTTAGCATACATAATAATCTATCACAAAACCTCAAGAATCCACATGAAACAAGTCAAAGAACATTACAAAAACTTGTAGTACTTTAAAATGCTATCACATATTTATCACATTTTTGTTACTTTTATACAAGAAAATGTGGTGAGAGAGTCCACAACTAGATTTGAAGATCCTTTTGAATAGTTACAAATCAACATAGAGGCATTTAGTTACACAAGTAGTATCAATTGGAAACCCTTCCAATCGTTTACAAAATGTGATCTTGTCACTACCAAATTGGATTTGCATTCCTATTGCTAGGTGGGGTTGGAGGGTTTCTTGGATCTATTGTTGGAAGATCTTGGATAGCTTAAATATTCTTCCTATACTTAGAGTAGCTTGGTACCATTTGTAGGCTTGCATATAATGGGGTTCATTTATCATGTCTAGGTTGTCCATACCCATTTTCATCCCCTACACATGGCCTCTTGTATTCGGATTCATGCCTCTAAGAGATCTAATGGAAATTGAGAGAGATTTGGGTGGTTGCAAATATCCATTGCATTCAATTTAAGCCATTAATCTAGGACATGTAGGGGTGTAGTTGAAGTTTACTATACAAATGATGGAGTCTCGAGGCAAAACTACAATTGAGATTTACACGAGTGCTCAAGATCTTGAAAAGTTTATAGGAATGAGTACTAGTGAGGATCAAGGTTTGAGGTGCATATTGGATCTTAGCTTCAAAATAGAAAGTAAAGCTAAGCAACTTCCTTCCACTTTCTGATCACCAGGTTCCCAATGTGGGCGAGGTGAGAGCATACAGTGGTAAGTATTACATTAGAAACCAACTGCTTAAAATGATATCCACGTGTTCAATGAGGTAAGTTGAGCACATCCACTTTGTAGTGGGAAAACTAATATCGAAATGAAAATGTAACAAGCTCTTCCACTTTTCAGAGGTGAGCGAGTGCTAGGAACCACTTGTTCAATGGGGTGAGTACAATAAACACTTACGTAGTGGGGTAAGTAAATGAAACCACTTATTTAGTGGGGTAAGTAGCATCAAAATCACCAAGAGCAATTCACTAGTGGTACTACCATACAGTGTTACATTATTAGCTCATTACAGTTCAGTTCAATACAACATATAACTGCTGCTACAAATTAAGGTGAAATGATGATGAGATAAGCCTCCAAATGAACCCAAACTCAGAAAACCAACACCCAAGTAGAGCAACATAATTATACCTCAACCAAGGAGCATATGAAGGTCTAAAACACTCTGAAAATGAATTGCAACAGGTCTGAAACAAGTTGCAGCAGGTCTGATACACCCAGAAGTCACCATTAACAGGTGCAGGCAGCCATGATGAATACCCCGAAACACTTCAATACCACATAATTCACCTCCAAACTGAATGCAATGATTCCACAAGATCTAGGCACCTCCTCGGGGAGCCCAAACAGCAAGAAAAGAGGGGTGGTTCCCCTTGCTAACTCACACGCCCTCCTCCTGGAAATGTATAGGCCAGCACAAGGGCGATTTGAGCATAGAAAATCCAATGCTCCCTTTTGCCTCTTGCAAACTATCTATTCCTAGATGTCCAACATAAGAAAATAGTTGGTCAAATACTTAGAAGCCATTATCAATTACTCCAATCTGCACAGACAAATAAGAGGGTACAACCTTGTACTTGCACAGGTACAGCTAGCAAAATGAATTTCAAGAAATCAAACTCAAAACACTCTGCAACTCAATGATATAGCATATCAAACACTAGCAAACACATCACCTCAAAAAACCTCATATTGGAAAGCCATGAAATGAAACTTCACATTCAGCTCTAATGGTCATTCTTGAATGGAACCACACCAATCCAGCTAGGGAATGTCTTTCAATTCCGAAATTGGAACAATCCTTGAGGTTTATCGTCCTCAAAGACTTGGAGAATCCAACACCAAACTAGCAACACTTTGTTATCAATTTTTCAACATACCAAATGAGCTCCCCACCGCCTCCTTATATGGCTTTCTGGAGGAAAAATTCTCAATTTTGAAATAATAAAATAATTCACTTTTTTTTTTCCATCAAATGCCTTCAAAAATAATAATAGTAATCTCTTTTCATGTGCAAATCCCCTTATCTCACCTAGGCGTCCGACTTGGAGGCAATTGTGGCTTTTCGAAAAGTCATTACACTTGAGTCATGAAAATAATAATCAAACATTATAAAGTTAAGTGAAATATTAAAATAATTTACCCCAATGGAAAATCCTGAAACACCTCGAAACCCAATTTTGATTGTGCCAATATGATACTTAGGTACTGATGAGGACACAATTATATTGAGGAGGGCGGAGGGCGGGCAGGGGGGTGGCGGCAATGGGGTTGAATTAGTATAACAATATTCTTTTTCATAACTTATTTAATCACTTTAAGATTTAATCAAAATTAACACATGTAAAATCAAACAATGAGCAACACAATTTATGTGGAAACCCTTGCGGGAGAAATCCACTGCAAAATATTTCTTTTATTAATCTTCTTCTTACAAACTTTGTAGGCACCAACCTACTAGAGGCATCAACCCCTCATTCACTTTGTGAGCACCAACCCGCTAGAGTCACCAATTTCTTATTCACTCTATGAGCACCAACCCACTAGAGGCATCAACCCCTCATTCAATTTTTCTTCTATGTTTTGCTATAATTTTTGTCACCAATCTGCTATAATTCTCTTCTTCAATCTGCTATAAGCTGATCATAAATCTGCTACAAAACTGATCACAATCTCCTCATAAAACCTCTATAAATCTGCCATACAATTTTTCACAATCTCCTATAATGTGCAAATAATTTTCTGATGCATATACAAGATGAGGTTGTTGAATTTTGGAGACATGTAGAGGAGGGTGCAACAGAAGTAGAAGTGAGAGGCATTGGATCGGAGGAGATCATGGCTGAGGAGGAGGATGGTCCTAAGGAGGTGTCATTACCTTGTAGTTTGAGGGAAGAGCCAATGCCACAACTAACATGGAGTAGGACCCCACCATCACCAGGGTGTGTATGGGGAAGAGAAAAATGTAAAATGTTGCAACTTGAATGAGATTGTAATTTTTCAAATTTAAAAGAAAAACACCTCCTTGACTCTACAGGTTCATTTCATATGTTTAGTAATTGTATTTTGCATGTTAATTATTTTTTAATGAATTTAAGTAGTTTTTTAATATGTCAAAATTTGCCTAGTTGCTGAGTCCAAGTCAAAATTGGGTCTGCCAAGTTTTGCTGAGTTGTGAGTTTTGAAAGTATGGTTTAAACCCTAACCCTAACCCAGCAAAGTTAAAAAATTAAATTGTAAACTAAAACAAGAATATCTGGAAAAGCCCTTACCTCTTCTACACTGCAGCTGGAAAATAAGTGAAGAGTGTAAATCTGCAATGCCAAAATGTACCCTAATTTGTTGATCAACATCCCTCTGTTAAGTTGTTTACCTTTGCCATGTAAGTCTGAAAATATTTGTTCCTAGATTGTGAATTTGAAAAATTGATGTAGAAATTGAAAAGCAAGCTTTTATAAGCAATGTGCAGAAGGCTTTTTTTGAGAAAAAGGAAATAGCCTCCAATTTACATGTGGGTTATTCCCATTTTTCCCTGGTTTGACTGGGTCATTCAATAACCTGGCATGCTGGTATGACCAGCATAGCATGGGTGCTGGGCACTGACTAAATGTGTCTTATCACATTTTATCCCATACAATGCTTCTATGGTGTCAACTACAACACTGACAGCTTTTTGAAATGCTAGTGTGTGCAGCCACTGAGGCACTGAGTTGTGCTTACATTGGTCATTACTGACTAGAAGACAAAAATGAGTTGAGCTGAATGTTTTTGTGCTGCGCAGATCAAAAGCAAAGCACTTTTTGTTTCTATTCCACTATCTGTTGCGGGATGGATCAATGTCCTGGGATCAAATCTCCTTGGCACTTTGAAAGCATTCACATTTTTTTTGCTATGATAGCCAAATATGATAGACAACGTTTGATGAGGTTTGTTGTGATTTATTTCAGTAGTCTTATACTTAGTTAGTGTAGGAATTTTCTATTGGGGAGGCAGGAAAGTAGAATTAAACTAGTCAATGTAGTGATCAATGGCAGATTGATAAAAGAAACTGAAAGGCTAATTGCACACAGAACTGCTTGACGTAGGGTTATTGTTCATTGTTTCAGTATAAAGAACTTTTTTAGAAATTGTTTTTATTGAAATGGCTAATTTTCCAACTAAATTCTGATGGTACCTTTAATTTTCTGGAGATTATATTTTTGAAGGATTTTTTCTCTTTATATTTTTGCTTCCTTGACATCGTCACTTTCCATTATGCCCTGGAATGCAAATGTATTGACAAAATTTATTTTACAAGGAAGTGTAAAAATACTGAATGCTCTCCATTGAAGAAGTTGTTAAATGTTATGCACGGGACTAAACAAGAAACTGCTGATCAAAATAGACAAAAAAATCATGGAACAAAATTGAAAACCCCTAGCCCTTATTAATACTTCCAGCCTAAATGATCTCATTTGTCATCTTTGTAATGTTGAAATTGCAAATTAACCTTGGACAAAACTCATAAATATTTACATAGTGCATAAAGAAGTCAGAATTTTACAGGCTAACATATTTGTTGAATGATTTTCAGGGTCGGCTGGGTCCAGGTCGATTACACCATTGTATGAGATTGATTGGTGGTGCAGAACGTGGTATTGAAATGATGGTCAAAAGAGCACTTAAGAGAAAAACGTTTGGAAAGTTGATTGCACAGCATGGTTCATTCTTATCTGATCTTGCCAAGGTATGCACTTTTTTATTAGTAAGTGTGGATTAGCACGATGATTTTGCAGTGTAAGAAATGTTATTTGTACCAACAGAGTAGCTTACTCTTTATCATCGTCAGACTGACTCATTATCAAGTTACCTTTGACAATTATGAGGACATGCATAATTGAGATTCGATGTACTTTCAGCATTTTGATAATTGTATTGCAGAGGTTCCTGTTATATATGAATACTGTGAAAGACTGTTGGAAACAAAAATGTAATCTTACAAACACATGTAAATGGCTATACTATAGCAGATCCAGTCCACACCAATAAGACAGTTTATGGATGTAAAATATCAGAATTTTTATTATAAAACAAAAAGATGTCCAGGGAGAACCATATAAATATAGTGATTATGAGATGTTTTCTCAAAAGATTGAGTCATGAAATTACTACAAATTCTAGAAGTTTTATCCCGTTAAGGATCAAAATTGGGAGGAGTGCAGTATATAATTAAAAATCATCCTTAAATTGTTGTCTTTTTGAGAAGATGTATAAAACAGTATATGTGGATCTTAGTATGCAAAGGCCTGACTGATTGATATGTATACTGGGAATTAAAATCCTTTTACCTGCTTTCTAATACATACTGATTGTTGTATTTGAATCGAAGACTTGAAGCCTCTTCAGCCCAATAGATTGTTAAAGAAGAGTTTTTAGATTGGGAAGTATACAAGATTTTAGAGAATTGGGTCAGCCATCCTGATCCATTATTAGGACGAATAATGAATTAGGATTGCAAATTAGAGCTTCCTACATAGATAACAGTTTCTAAGCATGTGTATTCATGAATTCACATGCATAACATTCCTTTCTGGGATAAAAGGTCAAGCATAGTTCACCAACTCACCAAATACTCGCGCGATTTTTCCACCAATGAGTTTTTGTAGGTTTAACTTACCGAGTTCAGGTGCTGATTCTTTAAAAAAAAACCTCAACCGAAAACTGAGTGAGTCTGACAGTTTTGATCTCTACTCCAAAAAAACACATCATAAACATGCACGTGGAAAATATGCATTTTTTTTCCTCTAAAAGCCCTATTCAGCCATGTTGAACAATCAAAAACCATTGTTTTGGCTTTATAAGCATTTTATTTTTGCCTTTTAAAAAATTATGAAAATGGCATGTGCCATGGAGGTCTGTATGATTTTGAAGGTCTTTTGATACATCTTGTAGCTGCATTTTGCATAAAATTTATATGTTTTTTCAAAAATTTAAGTGTTTTTTAAGTTGCTGAGTTTCGCCGTATTTTTGCCAAGTCAGAAATTTTTGGCTTGTCGAGTACTCTTTGAGTCCAAATTTGTGAACTATGAGTTCAAGTATATTATATTAAATTATAAGAAGCAACATATTATCAGAATCCTCTGAGAAAATAGAGGGATCTGAAACAGGCTTTTGCTGAAAATGCCATGCATGTTTGAGTTTACAGTTGTCAAAAGAAAATATTACATTTGAGCAGAAATATTACTGAAAAAATATCTAGTCCAAGGCATTCTATTTACAGATATACCATATGCTATAAGCTAATTACTAGATGTTTTACCGTAGAACTAATATACTATCCATTCTGATGCATAACATAGCAATATTAAAAAGATCTGCTCCATGATGATGGGGTGTTTCTTTCTGCTATGATTGCTTCCAACTATTTTACCAAAAGAAAAAAGTGAAAACACAAGCAGCCAACTTTTGATTACATTGGCCCCTAGAGGATGCCCTAATTAGTTTTGGTTAGTGTATCAACCTGCCTCTTGTTAGAATAATATATCTCCATAGTTAATGGTCAATATTTTAATGTAGTTAGTTAATTTAGTTTTCTTTATATCTTATCTTTTGTAGTGAGTAGGTGAGGTTGTTAGACATCTTAAATGTCTGCAGTTGTAGGTAGGTAGAGGAAGGTCATTTCATTAAACGTCTATTGTGCTTTGTATCTACTATATATTGTACTCCTATCTCATCTCAGTAATATATATAATTTTACCAGTGAATCTCTTATTTTCACATGGTATCAGAGCTTTTCTTCCAAAATTTCTTTCCGAAATTCTTTTTCAAATAAAAATTCGTAGTGAATTTTTTTGAAGTTTTGAATATTTTTTTTGCTTTCTCTAAAATCGTTTTCTTCTAGTCTGAAAATCATGGCTCCTGTTTTTTTAAAGAATTTTGTGATTTTGTTACTCATTTTTGGGCATGGTTTTCTTCTACTAGCTGCGGATTTTCTAGGGCACACGGTTTGGTGTCATTTCTTGGCACGATTTTGAGGATTTTCGTGTTGTTTCTAGACGTTTTTTTGTTTTCAAAACCTACGATTTTTCTCTTGCCATTAGCACGACCTTGAGAGCATTTTCGTGTGTTCTTTTGCTGCATCTAGTTGCGTTCTTGATGCCCTTCTAAGGGTTGCGCCTTTCAGGAGTATTTATGCAAGTCTTTGGATGTTTTTCCTTGCATTTTTCGGTTCCTATTTAAACACGTTTTTGCTGCTTTCCTCTGAAAAATCCACACATTTTTTCTCTTGGTCGTCACTTCTGAAAAACTCGATTTTGTGCCTTGAAAACAACGCAATTTTGTGCCTTGCTTGCTTGCGTTCTTTTTGTAGATGGTCTAAACACATTTTTTTACAAAATTTTGGGCACGATTTTTCAGGTCTGTCAATGACACATTTTTTGTCTCTTCTTTGCCATGATTTCCTAAAGAATTTGAAGCAGTTTTCTGCATTTTTCTGCACATCCATGGCCGCCTAGGGTTTTCTGCAAAATCGACTAGGGATTTGACCCTTTGTTTCAAGTCAAAAAAAAAAATTGATTGTAGATTCTTGGTTGGCTTTTTGAGACCTAAATTAGGTTGCCTTCATATTTTTTTAGGTACCTCGTTTTTCGTGCCTCAAAATTTGTGCTCATGGGTGTTGCAGAATTTTTTTGGGTATTCTTCAAATTTTTTGGGTTGTCTTAAAAACTCTGCATTGGATTTATACCTCAAAATCCATGCTAGGGATTCGATTTCTGCCTCGGAATTTGTCCTACATAACTTGTTTTTTATTTTTAGTGCAGTGGTTTTTGTGCCTTCACCAATTTGACCTCGGGGTACACGATGGCATCTCTGACAAATATAAGGAGATTGAGCTACATGATTCACCTCTGACTTGTACTATTGCCACTAGACCTGATATCATTTTTGTTGTGAGCTACATTTCTCGCTTCATGACAGCTCCAAAAGTTGATCATTGGGTTGCAGCGAAGTGAGTGTTGAGATATGTTAAGGACACTTTAGATTTTGGCATTTTGTATGGCAGATGCAAGGATCCAAAGCTGATTGGTTATATAGACTCCAATTGGGTAGGTTCAGTGGATGACAGAAAATCCACTTTTGGGTATGTATTTAGTTTGGGTATAGGTGCTCTTTCCTCGACTGAAGTTGAATATCGAGGAACAGTTAAGGCAGCATGTGAGGTAGTTTGGCTCCGCAAGATGCTTTCTGACATGCACATGTCACAAGTAGGGCCTTCTCCCTTGTACACTGATAATCAAGGGGTGCTCAAACTAGCCAAAAATCCAGTCTTTCATGAACTTACTAAGCATGTCGAGCTTCATTGTCACTACATCTGCAAGCTGGTAGAAGATGGATCAGTTCAGCTGCAGTATGTTCCGACAGCAGATCAGACTATAGATATTCTAACCAAATCTCTGAGCCCGGATAAGTTTGTCAAATTCAGGGGGCAACTTGGTGTTGTTGACAGATTGACCATTAAGGGAGGGTGTTAGAATAATATATCTCTATAGTTAATGGTCAATATTTTAATGTAATTAGTTAATTTAGTTTTTGTTATACCCAAAATGAAAATTTTGGCATTCTGCTTAAATTGAGCTAAACAACGTAAAAATGCCATCGAAAATATGTTTTAGGTCAAACCAAATATGAAATCTTTGTGGGTTTCTGTCAAGGAACCTATGGTTAAAATTCTGAAAAAATGAAAATTAGGGTTTTACACCCCTATTTTTATGGAAACCCTAAAAAATAGGACCTTCCCGGAAATGATTGAAAATAATTCTGATAGGATTAATTGCCTTCACGATCACACTGATCAAGTCAGAATTATCAAAAATTATGTTTTACTCTGGTGGGTCTATTTCTATTTTTCAGGAACAAAGTTAGGAGCTCCGCAGCCATTAATGGCAGATTGGCCAGTACCAGGTGCTGAAAGCTAAACCTCAAAAGCTTCAACGAAGAAACCATGGCGGAAAAGGATGAAAATGATGACGTTCAACGAAGGAGATTCTCAAAACGGAAAAGGCCAAAATTTGGCTAAGTCTGGAAGGTGCACGTTTTGTCTACCAAGGCAAAACACAGTCTACAGTGGCTAAAAGCGCCCCTCTTGAAGAAAGGCGCCCTTGGATCTCAGAGGACAAATCAAATCATTTGGCATTGTCAAAACAGTCATCCTCTTCACTTTCATACTGGCTTGGCAACGAAACAATCAGCAAGATCATCTGATTCAGGGATCATTGACCAAACCGTTAGCGAAGTATGGAGGGTCCATTGACGACAGAAATGCCAAATCAGAGAGCTTCAAAGCTAAAAGCGCCCCTGCTGGCCAGGGGCGCCCCTCAGTTGCAGGCACCAGATGAATCCAAAAGCTGCAGCTCTATACATGATATCTTTCCAGCTTCTTCCCAGCTACGTGATCAATCTAACAGCAAGTCCATAAGACACACCAGACGATCACGAGATGAGATCAAGCAGAAAAAGCCAAATTTGAAGAAATGGAAAGATAAGCCAGAAAATGGCTAAGGCATGGCTGAAAGCGCCCCTCTCAAGGAAAGGCGCCCTTTCCTAAAGGTATCCAGATTTAGCCAGAATCTTCACTGCCTCCCAGGATGACCTTCTCAGCTATGACCTATCTCGTCAACGAGACTATCAGCAAGAACTTCCGACAAATCAATCAACTGATGGAGGAGGTCAAAGACTGGCAGTCCACAACCAAGATGAAACCAAGCAAAAGCTAAAAGCGCCCCTGCCCTTTAGTTTGAAGGCCCAAAACTTGCCAGCTTCAACTAAGAAGTTAGGCATCGTGAACAAGACGGAACCAGCTACCCGACACATCGTCAAGCAGAATCATCTGATTCATCAAACATCGGGAACGTCAGATCAAAGCAAAGAGGGTCTGAAAAGGTCAAAACGAAGAACAAGTCAAAAAAAATTGATTAAGGCATTGTCAAAAACGCCCCTTTCAAGGAAAGGCGCCCTTCTTTCTAGAGACCTAAACTCAGTTTTCTGAGTTAATCTCTCCCAGGCATATCTAATCATACTGATCCTGCCTCGACAACAGAACTGTCGGACACTGCCTGAGATCAACTGAGTAACCTGAATCGAAGATCAAACGGGAGCACTTCAGCTTGCAAAATAGACAAAAATGATCAAACTCAAGGTTGGACGCCTAAAAGAAGTCAAACAGAAATGTTGACTTGAGTTAGCAAATTTGGAGCCAAAAAGAGAAAAACACTCCACAATCAGTGGAAATCATCTTTTGGAACTCCAAATCAGGCCTGAATGATGAGTTATCTTCCATACTTTGTGGATCTTAACCCTAATTGCTTTATATTCATGCTAGGCGTCCCTTTCCTCATTATTCTTTTTGCAGGTTGAAGGATAAAACATCAAGTAGCTCCCAAGAACAAGTTTTCAAGATCTGGCAGGGGTTTTGAACGGATCTTCAATATTTTTGAAGATCATTGGCAGTAAAAGCATTCTTCTCCCAAGATTGCTTCCAGAGACAGATTATTGCAAAGTGGCAGTTTATAACTTCCAATCCATCTTCTGTCTACTTCCTCTACTTCTGTCTATATTTCTTTTGCATGTCACAGGAAACGACAGATTATCACAGATCTGACCAACTGGGTATGATCAGCACAGCTTTTTCAACAAAACCCACATGGTAGATTTTTTCAGAAAAAGTAGCCCTGCTGCCCCTATTTTTTAGGGTTTCCGAAAAAAGTCATAATATTGAAAAACAGACAAACTGGGTTTGTTTGGCTTTGAAGCACGAACAAAACCCATGTGTTAGATTTTTTCGAGAAAAATCACTTTCTGGTGCCCTTGCTGCCTCTGCCACCGAAGGGCTCTTGCATGTCAAAGAAAAACTCGTTTTTTCGAATTTCTGACGATCTGGGTCTGTTTAGAAAATCATTCTTAACAAAACCCATGTCTCAGAATTTTTCGTAAAAACTACCCCCGGCGAGGCTATTTTTAGCAGTTCCAGAAAAGTGTCAGAACAGGGTCAAGTGCCCAGTCAATATTCAAGGTTTTCAGAATGCAGTACTCTCAGGTACAATACAAGACCAAAACGGTCTTATACCATGATTACCTGAAAACGACTGATACAGACTTATGGCAGAAAAATCCAGAGGTCAGTTCTGAAGACTTGGAGGGCATGAATCAAATCACATTGCAGAACATCGAAGAATCCGGTTTGTTTCAAGCAGCATCTATTCCAATCACCTTACAAAGCATCGAGCTTGTAATTGCTTGCACTAAGCATTACAACCCGACTACAAGAGAGATCCTGTCAGTAGACGAGAGGGTGATTTGCAGCTTGAAGCCGGTGGACATAGAGACTTGTTTTGCAATTCCACCATGCCCTACCAAGAAGCTCATATCAGTGACACAATGCGAAAAGGCATTCGAGGCTTCGAAGGACAAGTGTTGGCTTATAATGGCTGAACATTGGCTGAAAACAAAGAGAACCAACCTGCCCAGATTAGTTGGTAGAGGAGAATTCAAAGACGAGTACGGAGTGCTAATCACCCTACTCAGCAGAGTCACTAGACAAGAGGAGGGAAAATCCTTCCAGCCGTGGATGTTCTACATTATTGGCAAGATAATCAGCAGAAAAGAACGTTATGACTGGGCCTCCCTGATCAGTGACACACTCCACCAACAATTCACCGGGTTTCTAGAAGAGCACCGTTTCCACATGTGTTCATACCTGGTCTACCTGATAGCCTTCCAAGGCGATTTCAGAACATTAAACACTGTGGGAACCCTGGGTGTGCAAAAGGTACAAGAATACTTTCCTCGCTTGGAGTTCACTCTAGCGGAAAGACATTTCAAAAGGATAAATGACCTTTTTACTATGCACACCGTGCACGAGCTAGACCATGAGATGCACGTGCGTATTTCACCAGCAGCTAAGGCAGCAATGGTGGACTGGGCGGATTGGTTCATACAATTCCCCACTTTCACCTACATACGCGTGTATGGCTATAATGGCCACCCCGCCATGATGCCACGTTACCCCTCAGATAGGGTAGTGTTCATGGAATTCCTGAGGCAATTGGCCGAGGTTCACTCTTACCTTCGCATAAAGAAAAAGACTGCAGTGAACTTTCCTTTTCAGATGGGACTCTACAGATGCAGGACTGCAGCCGATGCAAGGTTGATAAGCCAAGAAATAGTGAGATTTAATCTCAAGTACCTCATCGACAGGAGGCCATCCTATGACCCCAGAGGCATCTTCGCAGCTCACCTTGAGCAAAGATCATCACATGAACCTTTCATGGAAGATTTTTGGGTCAACTGCGAGGATGAGTTCGAAGTGAGAAGAAGGAAACATAGCAGATTCAAGCTCTCGCAGATTGCAGAATTCATGTCAGAAGACATCGAGGGCTTATTTGAGGACGAAGAAGAAGTTATTCTTTCTTCCTTCTTCACGGGTCTAGTGGATTCACAACCACTCGGCAAAGTAGACTGGTACGCGAAAGAGAGTACGTCTATTGAGGAAAGAACGGGTAGAGTAGTTCGACACAGTCAACTCTACCTAGACAGTAAAAGGACAAAGTAGTACTTCCTCGATCAGAGCCGCCAGCGGTTTAGTTTACACTACCTTCCATGTCTAGGAGGAAACCCAGACAGAAGATGAGCTTTCCTCTAGAAGGAATGCGTATGTCAGGGAGCACATGGGGAAGAAAAGGAATTGCCAGCACAAGCCGGCAAGAGGTACAGGTGGAGACAGCCACCAATTTGCCTGAGACAGTTGAGACCATTGCAACTACACAAGAACCAGTGATTGAAATAATCACTGTAGAGATGGAAACCATTGTAGAAGAAGTTGCAGCAGAAGTGGTGCCAGTGATAGAAACAGAGCCACCAGCTTCACCACCATCACAGAGGTCACAAAATCCTATTGATTTGGACTCGTCACCACGAGACATTACCACGGCACAGTCTCGTTCTTCTAGCATTCAGGGGACCTATGTTCCTCCTCCCAGCGATGCTAGCCGAGATTCTATCTGGTTGGAAAGCTCGCTTGGGAGGAAGAGGGAGAGACCTTCTTATCAGCTTGACTTCTCTGAATTCCATCATGTCCCACAAGACATGCCGGTAAAGAAGTTGAAGAAGCAGACGCATGTAGAAAAGAATGCAGAGAACGAGGTTATCATAGAGACTGCTGCCCCACCTGAAGACAAAGATATACATAATGTGAGGGTTGAGGATTTCACGCTTTCAAAGGTGAACCTTGGAAAGACCACTCGACAGGTGGAGGCAGACCTTCTTGGAATTGCCTCGGCGAGTGTCAAAGAAAGGATGACAAAAGATGGACAAGACAAAGCAGCCTTGAAGGCTGAAATCCGTCAGCTAAAGTTGTACATTTCTAGTTTGATACATGACACTCCAAACTCCTCGGCTTTGCCTCAAGGACTGTTGGATCTCCCAGCTGAAAGAAACCATCATTAGTTGATTACATACGGTAAACACTTGAGACGTCAAGTGGATGAGTTTGTCGTCAAAGGGCGGTGTGTGTTGACAGAAGCATATCAGCTGAGAGACAGAGCACATGGACTTCGATCAGAAATCCAGAAGTCAGATATAAAGGCAGCTCAAGAGAGGCCGAGAGAGGAGGCGACAGTTGCTGATTTGCAACAAGCATATGAATCAGTTACGACCACAGAAAATAAACACCATCTCTTTGAGTGGAAAGAACAGGTGGCATACAAGGTGAGAGCCTATGATGCCAACTCTGTGGAGCTGATTGACTATAGACGCTTCGTCGCCAATATTATCAACTTCGCAAGAACGTTGGTAATATCCTTCCCTGAGTTAGAATATCAGCGGGAAGGAGGAGAATATGTGGAACTTGAAACAGTGCAGACACGATTCCAGGATGTCATCCGATCTTCATTCCTTGAAGATCCCAATGGCTGCAAATTAGCCAAAATTGCAGCCATGTCTGTCCAGTTAGATGAAGCAGCTGCCCAATGCATAACCTATCATCAACAGCTTACGACGGGTGAAGAAATGCTTAGATGCCACATAGTCATCTTGAAGAGCATTAATTGCCCGGAGGCCGAAGAGGTCAATGACTGGATAGAGACTTTGTTGACCAGTGGTGAAGAGGTATAAAGCACCAATAAAAGACGTCCTACCCTCCAAGTAGCATTAATGATGATTGAAGTCAACTTGATGCCCCTTTCCAAGTTGACTCCAGATCTCCACAGATCATGCATGTCAGATCCCACTAATCTAGGATGTCTATTTGACTCCCACGATTTGTGGATCTCAGATCTTCCTCAAAAGGTGGATGTCTATTTGGAGACACATTTGTAAGATAAGTTCACTTTTAGTTAGGTGTCAGTCAACTGAGGTAGACTTCCAGTTTGACTTTTGTTTAGTTTCAGTTAACTGAAGTAGATTTCCAGTTAACTGTTTGCTCACCTACTTTTAGACATAGAATAATATCTTGCTGATTGGCAAGAACTGTTTGTTAACTCAAGGAGATTTTAGGGTTGCCTACTCCTTTGAGTTTCTATAAATAAGAGCCTTAGGTTCTTTATTTGTTTAACCTTTATTTGCTAGCAAAATTGCTGCGCCACTGTTGCCAGAGTTCGCTTGTTTATATTTGTTCACTCTTGGATGAGAGTTCGTTGGTTGATCGCAATTGTGCATGATTTCGTGCCTTTGCTGTCCCGACCTTTGTAATTCTTTGAAGAACCTTGAAGAAATAAATCAGATGGTGCAAGCTTGATTGATCTAATTATTTGAGTTATTCAAAGTCTTGTTTTTAAATAGTGCATTGTTTCAATCTCCTCCTTGGACAGGTGTCGTCGCCTCCTTGGATATTTTGTCATCGATCATTATCGTTTGATGTTGTTTAATGATCTCTCTTGCAGCCTAGACTTTGGACAGGTGTCGTCACCTCCTCGGGAATCCTGTTAGAAAGGCCATCGTTCCTTGTTGTTTCCAGTGAGCTGCTTCCAAGCCTATACCTCGGATAGGGGTTCCTCCTCCTTGGCAAGTCTCAGATCCAGTTTACCGTAACGAGTGTTTGCTTGTATCGAGCCCTATCTTGGTATATATCCGAAGGTTCAGAGCCTCGGCCATATTCCATTGAGACGGAGGATTCAAGTGATCCAACCATACCATTTCGCTCCTACGCCCTCATGCTCTGTTTATCTTGAGGAGGTAGGATAGTTTAGAAGCTTAGTTAGTCGTAGTTAAGATCTGCGGAAACCAGAGAAAAAGCTTAGCTACGGCACATTGGTTTATGCACCCTTGTGTCCTGCCGCTGAGTAAAAAAGATAGGAAATCTTAGTACACCCCTTTTTTACAGTAGAAAATCAGCAAAGAGAGATCTTCCTCTCTATAATCCGAAGAGCATGTACTAACACACTTGCAATAGCTGTCCGTTTCCAATAAGCACTCCAGAGGTGCTAATTGAAGCGCCAACAGTTTTCTTTATATCTCGTCTTCTGTAGTGAGTAGGTGAGGTTGTTAGACATCTTAAATGTCTACAGTTGTAGGTAGGTAGAGGTAGGTCATTTCATTAAATGTCTACTGTGCTTTGTATCTGCTATATATTGTACTCCTATCTCATCTCAATAATATATTTAATTTTACCAGTGAATCTCTTATTTTCACACCTCTGGAGTCACCTTGAGATATGCCAAAATAGTGTTGGAGGGTTGCTAAGTTGGTGGAAAAAATATTGGACTAGCTCTTGGCTCCTGGCTCCTGGCTCCAATTGAGTGTTGCCTGTACTAGAATTTTCTTCTTTTGTTGTGTATCGTTTTCCAATTCATACTAGACCACTTGGCTCTCCCATAGTCTCTGCAAGAGTTTTCCAATGATTTTTTTAACAGTAGGTCCTCTATGGTCTCGCTTCTCTATCTTTGCTGCTG
Source organism: Sequoiadendron giganteum (assembly GCA_007115665.2). Taxonomy (NCBI): domain Eukaryota; kingdom Viridiplantae; phylum Streptophyta; class Pinopsida; order Cupressales; family Cupressaceae; genus Sequoiadendron; species Sequoiadendron giganteum. The sequence continues at coordinate 270,447,200 of CM021103.1, read as the reverse complement.
ATTGTAAAGTGTAACTTTACCAAATGTTGAGAGCACCTATTCGGGATGTTATGCTAAAATCTATGATCTCCTAACATTTGGGTTTTGTAAAATCCCTTGTAAAATTTGACTTAATTTTTCTGGTTTTATGCCTTGGGAATTTTGCAGTGAACCCCAGGGATGCGTCCCCGCCCCTAGGCCCTAGCATTCCCTGAATGGGGACGTCCCGGAGACGTGGGGACGGTGTTCCCACATCTCCATAGGCGCCACCGTTTTGCTCCCTCGCCGCAGGAGATAAAAAAACGCTCCGGCATCTCCGAGACGCTGAGGGAGACGCCTGGGTGTCCCTCGAGCGTCTCGGGGAAGCCCTGTTGACGTGTTTTTTATGACAACACCAACATAGAATAAAATGTCCAACGGTCACTCTATTCCCTCTTGATCAAAGTATTCTGCATGCTAAGATTGCGTGAAAGTTCATGCGTTCAACTCCAAGGTTCCTTTTATCGCGAATAGACTCAGTTGGTTGATGTGAATATGCTGGGTATTCCAAGGGGACTTACGTGAGTTGCTCATTCAGAAGAAAATGATTCTCAAATTTCAGGAGATTTGTCAATGAAGCTCGGGTTCTTAAACTAACCGGATAATACTGAATGTAAAAAGATATAAGGATTAGAGATGCTACCATCTACTCCTAAAGGGTGGAGGACGAGGATCGACTTAAACAATCTTCAAACCAGACTTTGCTTTGTCTCCCTTCGGACAACCTTGACGAAGTTGGTGCAAACTTCAAAAGATGAGAAAGGTGTTCAAATTATGACACAACACATACATACCATCACAATGATGCATATGGACATATGAGCCACAATCGAAGTTAAGTGCCAATACTCCAGTTGACCACGCAAGGCGAACTTACCATCAGCAAGCCCGCTAGTGGTATGGATGAAAGAAGATATGCTCAAACCAAAACGCCACACTCCACAATTAACAACTACTTGCATAAAATAAAGCCTACTTTACTCTATCAATTTGAATTGGAAAGACGAAAAGGCCTTGCTAGCTATTCACAATAAAAGATAGAACCACCATGCAATGATAAACCTTTGTATTATGAGAGTTTCCACAACAACCTCTTACAAAACTTTCAAAGGGAAAGCTTTCTTTCCTTTTCAAACTAAGCTAACTTCTAAGCTATCTATCTATTCTAACTTTTGTCCTCTACTCTCTGATCTAACATCTACTAAATTACAAATGAGGGGGGATGATAGTTGGCCCAGTCCAACGGACGGTTCAAATTTGATTACAATGAAGGGCTCAGATTGAGCCATTTATGCCCTAATTAGGGTTTTTGCCCTAAAAACTGCCACAGAAAGGAGTGGGGCAATGAATGCACAGAATATTCTCCACTCCTCTGCAGGAACCATTATCTGCAATTAATGCTCATTATCTTCTTCTAGAAGATTCTCGTCTGGAAACACATTCCCACTATTCTGCCTACCAATTCTGTTGCGCTAGGAGGAGGGTAAAAGAGTCTCTAAGATTGTCTCCAGAGTTCGTCCACTCAGTCGTTCGCATTCATCCCTCTTGTTGTTTCAATTCCTGGATATATTTGTAACTTTAATATTTCTTCAACTCACTGCCTTGGGCGCATTTAGCATGTGGAAAAGGAACTCATGGGCGCATTTCACCTAGTGTGTAGGAACTTCCTTGCCTTAGGAAATTTCGCCCTTGCCTTCTCACGTTTTCCCTTTCTCACTTTATAGCCTTGTGGGCGCATATGAGGTAGGGAGGAGGAAATTTCTCAAGCTTAGAATTTGTTTAAGACTTTCCTCTATGACTTTGGCACATTTGAGGGGGTGAGGAGGAATTTGCAAACACTTAGAAACTTTTTTAAACATCCTCCATGCTGAAGGCGCATTTCACCCTTGCTGCTTCCATTTTGATGCCTTAGAAACCTTATTTTGAGGCCTTCCATAAGCTGGGCGCATTTTCATGTATGTGAGGGAACATCTACAAGTGAGGGCGCATTTCATGTGTGCAACTTCCATTTCCAACCCTTGAGGGCGCAAATAGCATGGGAGAGGGAATTTCCTCAAACCTTGGGCGCATTTAGCCTAGTTGACTTCCATATGTGGGCGCATTTGGCATGTGGAGAAGGAATTTGCTAGAGCCTTGGGCGCATATGAGGTGGTGTGAAGGAATTTCAAATGCCTTAGAAACTTTTCAAATCAGCAAACCTCCTTGATGGGCGCATTTCCTATGAGGTGAAGGAAATTTGATTGCCTTAGAAATTTTATTAGCAAACTCCCTTGGTGGGCGCATTTCAAGGGTGGTACTTCCATTTTCCACACTTAGAGAATTTTTCCAAACCTCATCACCCCTTGGGCGCATTTCTTCTCTTCTCCTGCCAATTTCCATTTGTGGATTTAGAAATTTCTTTCAACGCCTCAACTACCTTTGCCATCTATTTTTAGTAATTTTTTGGAGAAGTGTGCCTTCCCATGCCTTTTCACCTGTTCTGAAACTGGAGCTGGCGTGATTATGCCTTCTGAGACCTCACCACCTTGTCTATACTTGTTGCCCATGCTGACATGCTATTTTTAGCATTCCTGCTATTTTTAGCAAACCCTAGAATTGGTTGACTTTTGCAGCTCCATTTGACCTGAAATTCGTTTCACCGGATCTTGATGACCTAAGTGTCCTGTTCACACCTGCCTCTGGCACAGACATGCTATTTATAGCCGTGTTCTGGAGGCGACTTACTATAAATAGTAAGTGCCCGGATTATGCCCAAATCTCACCAGTAGATTGCCTGAAGGATGCTGATCGTGATGGGATATCTTCGTTTTTCGTAATTCTGGCCTTTTACCCTACTTTTTAGGCACCGAAGTAGGAAACCCTAATCTAACTTGCATGTGCCTTGAATGGTCTCCGTTTGACTTGATTTCTATTGCATACTACTCTGCTTGTTGAACTGAAGTGTTGGGTGGCTGTTGGGATGAAACTGCTATTTATAGTAAGTGTCCGGAAAGTGGTCAATCTGATGTCGGATGAGTTTGCATGTCACAATGCCCGTGGGATCTCAAAAAACCTAGAAAACCCAGAAAACTAGTCGACATGCGGGCACTAGCTAAAAATAGTAAGTCCCTGAAAACTGATCCGCTCTGCTTGCATGTCACATCATTGCGAACGTCTCGCAAAACCCACATGGAATATCTGGACATGCACTGAAAATCTCTGCATGCAAACCCTAAAAATAGCCTCTGAAGGCTCTGCCGTTGAAAGTCACCATCCCGATTTGCATGTTATATCATCGCGAAGGTCTTGAAAAACCTAGAAACATTCCCCAATCATGTATTGGAGAATCATATTGTAACGTCCCCATCCTTGGGTTATTAAAATTTTTCCGTATTTCACTTCATACATATAATTGTAACAAGTAACAAAGACATTACAATAAAATTCTTCTTTTCTTTATTGATAATTACATGCCAGTTACAATATATTTTTCCACATAAATTCCATTTCCATTGCAAATATAATTCAGAGTACAAAAGTAAAACAATTACATACATAGCTTGTAAACTTTTTGCACAAATAGTAGTAAGATGGTCCAGGATTCCTTCCTTACAAATCTTGGTGTATCTGTCGCCTGCTGGGGAGGAGAAACATCACTCAGGCGCTTTTCCGCCAACCACGGACTGTTAATGCGGTCCCCCGCACATCTATCATTCAATAGATGGCCCTCCCTTTGAACGAAGAGATTGGTAAAGTAACCGGCTGCGACAACCCAATTGAGCATAGTGTTGTGTCCTATACATCTAGAACTTGCTATTTCACAATCCCAAACTAGCATGATGGATCACAATGAATTGACAGTGTAGTCTCAACCATCTCACATCTAAGTGGATGTCGTACCTTCCACTACTTTGGCCAAAGTATTCTCATTCAGTACTTCGAATGAAGGTCATCTATCATATACACTATCCAGGACCGATTTGATTTAAGACTATCTTATACTACGCATAGGTATCGTCCTTTACTTTTGGATAATCTTTAATCCCAGACTAACCTACAACATTTTTCTAAGATATTTACATAAGATAGGTATATCCTATTTTAGATTACCTACCTTGAGACATTCTACTTCAATAGCTACATAAGGGAGGTATATCCTGTTTCAGACAACCTACCTTCAAGCAAACTACTTAATCAGGAAATGTAATGCAGTCAACAAGGTCTTTATACCATTCCTCCTAATCAGGAAATCTTTATCCTAAGAGTACTTTTAGCTTATCCCAGTTATCCCTATAACTTAAGCTGTAGACTACCTTGGTACTGATTCCATCCTTGACCTAGTATTTAATAACTAGTTCCTTTCTTTAAGGAGTTCAAGCAGTATTCAAGTAATACAAATCATAATTTACTTATATTAAAAAGTAATCAAACATTTCCCTTCTATGCTATTCCATTTACAAGCTTTCCTATGAAATTAAACTATTTCATTTCAACAAGCTCTTAAGCTATTTCCAATTCAACAAGCTCTTTAAGCTATTTCTAACATAACATGCTTTCTCTATGAAACAAGTTATTCCTTAATTCAATAAGCCTTTTCTAATGAAATTAAGCTATTCCCAATTCAATACAATTCCTTAGAAAATAGAGACTTTCTAATATTTTCCTTTCATGCTATAACATAATGCAAAACATAATCAAAGCAAACAAATAACTCATTTTTTAAATCATATGACAGAAATTCTAAAAAGACATTTCTCATGCTTGATTCCCTTGCTGCGAAATGAGTTTGATTGGTAGCTTCAGCTCTTCCTCCACCGTCCTTCACAGCCTTTACCAGCTACTTCTCACAGCATGAACAAATACAACTCTCAGGTAATTGCAGTTCGGTAATGAGGGAATGTTGCTCTCAGCAATACAGTCACAGCAAGATGATATATGGCTCTCAGCAAAATTGTAGATGGCTTTCACAAAATTGTATATGGCTCTCACAATCTAAATAGCAATGATGGTTTGCAACTCACAGAAAATGCAAACAGCAGTGATGGTGAAATAAGGCTCTCACAAAACTCAACAGCAAAAGAGGGATTGCAACACACAGAAAATGCAACAGCAATGAAATTCGTAATTCCAAATGCAAAGGAAAGTGGTAAGTTTAACAATGAGAGCAACCTCTTTATACAGGTTTCGAATTCTCATGTTTACTACATTGTAGGCATGAGAATTCGACACCTCTCCTATTGACATTGTCAAAATGTGCAGTGGCAAACAAATAACCATACACTCAGCAAATTAAGTGATGAATCAACCTCATTTTCAAAGAATACTTCAACTCTCACATGGTGAAATTCGAAAGATAGCCACCTACAGGCGTGACTCTTCACAGGCGTTTTTAGAAATGGCGGATTAATCTCCAAAGAAAATATCAAGGTTAAAAATCGTGGCCATCTGGCTTAAACCCTCACGTTTTTCCTGGAATGGAGTTTCAGACAATTGCGACCAGGTCTTCCTCCTGCGTGTGAGCTATCAGCCGCACCATTTCCGTTCCTTTCACCATTTCGCAGTTCACGTTTTACAGTATGAAGGTAATCGCGATTTTTAGCAACAATGTTTTAACTTTGGCATATTTCCTTCTTCCCACGGTGAATGAAATTCGCATTTCACTTAGCATTTATTTTAAATGCTTAACAAAGTATTTCGAAATTTATTTATTTCACTCTTAAATTTCATACGGGATTTCCAAAAGACTATAGTTTTCCATTATAAATTTCCTTTAATTTTTTCCAATGTATTCCAACATATTTCAAATTTCGAAATTCCTTTATTCCAAAAGATAAATGTATTATAATTACCAAAAAAACTATATAAGTCCATTTCAAATATTTCCAAGGCAAAGTCATTTTAATATATATTTATTAAAATGTTATAAATACATTTAACATTATATTTAATATAAACTATTATAGTTTTTATTTCACCTTTATTAAAATATATGAATATATCTATATAATATCCAAATATTAATATAGATATACCAATATATTTCATTATCGATAAAACTATAATAATGTCTATATTAAATATATTATTAAATATATTTATAAATATATCCACATTTACACTTAAATATATCTATACATGTTTATTTCCAATTATCCAATTACGTGTACTATAGGCCAGTCAGAGTACCTTTAATATACGTAATTGCACAAACATGTATATATACATTTAACTGTAAATTCCAGGCATCAGTATAACTTATCGGTTCACATTTCACATTCAAGGTTCACAAAACAGAAGTTAGTCAATCAAGTAACACCACTCATAAAGCATAAAGAAGTAATCAGAAACTCCTAAGCCTAAGGATGACTTATCATGACAACTCTAACTGACTCAGTTCCCAAAACCCTCAGTGAAGTGTGTGTATGCTCAATTTGATCAACTTTACCAGTTACTCGACCAAGCCCCTCTCCCGAGTGATGTCTCCCCTCCGTCTGGAGGAATAGTTCCTGATCCTGCATCCATTGCCACAAAACCACGGCAGTTACTTGTTCATAACATTTGCAATACTTAAACATATCAAGTTTAAAGCAAGATTCAGTATCCTGATATTCACATATATGCAGTATATCCTGAATTACATCAATTGAAATAACATCAAATGAAACAACGTCAAATGAGTTAACATACATATTGATAACAAGGTGCAAACATCTCCAGATTTCACATTACATTCATCTCTACCTTTTATATCACTAGAAAATGGTAATCTCATAATTCGGGATGTAACACATGTTTAAACCCTGAAAATGGCCTCTGAAGGCCGAACTGCTAAAAATAGCCAGTTGTCTGAATTTGTTCAAATTTCATGTGTAGGCACTTGGAAGCTGCTTGAAGGTGCTGAAGTAACCAGAATCCTAAAATCCTGAGGAAAAGACCTCGTATTGAGCACTTACTAAAAATAGTAAGTTGTCCGATTTCAATGAAAACTCAGTGGGAACCTGTTGGAAGCCTTCTGAAAGCAATGTTAAGCTCAGCTGTTAATTTACCAACTTGATTTAATCTCAATCCCGCCTGAAGAACAAAACCCTAATTTCACAGATTCACTTCAGACTTAACCAAAATTTCAAATTAGGTCAAATACGGAAACATCCCCAGAAGAATAGAGAAATCAGAGAGAGAGAGAGACGCAAAACAAAAGCCAAAAGACCAAAATGGAGCAAAAATTGGGGGTCCCCACCTGGCATGGGGTGATGTGTGAAAAGGTCACAACACGCCCAAGCGTCTCCCACGGCAGACAGACATAAAGGCACGATTTTTAAAAAAAATAACACATTTTTATAATATATTTTTGGTTCTATTCGAACCCTAAGGGCATGTGGGGCCCATCTTCACTCTTCTATGCTTTCAAAAGCCCCTCCTAACTTCATTTTTATTCACATTTGCATTTCTACTTGTCTGCTACAGCAAGAAGAAGAGTGAAGAGTTGAGGAAAGAGTGATTGGAGGAGTGAAAGGAGTGATTGCAAGTGAAAGAGGAGTGTCGAGGAGCAAGAAGAAGAAGAGGAAGATTCTTCAGCTTGTTGAAGAGATTTTTCAAGCAAAAGGTAGGGTTTTTAACTGATTTTTTCTTTTGTTTTCTGATTTTCAATGTTCATTGTTTTAGTTTTCTGAATTTTCTGATTTTCATTTCTAAATTCTAAGTTCTTAGTTCTTGTTGTTTCATTTTCTTGTTTCATTTCTAATTCTTGTTGTTTCATTTTCTAAATTAGTTTAGATTTTGTTTTGCAATTTAAACTTTAAAATATAGAGTTTTATTTTTTTAATTTTAAAGTAGGGCATAGGCTGAAACTATGTGTTTATTGATTTTGTTTTTCATTTTGTGAAATTCAGTGTCAAAATGAGCTCCCACAATCATGAAATGAGTGAGGATGAGATGGAATTGGAAAATCATTCTCATAATGCAAGCCACTCAGAATATGAACCTGAGCATGAGGATGAGCACAATGAGGGGGGTGAACATGGGTCAAATCCAGAAGGGCAAACTAGTTCCATAGCTAGTGCACCAGTTGCTACTGATTGCCCCTCTCAGCTTTTGGTAGAGTGGGCTAGGGGTCCTTATGATCCCAAATCTCCTCTCAAACAGTTTGCAACAAGAATAACAGCCCCAACATCATCAGGTGGTGGTACGAGAAAATGGAAATGCAACATTTGTGGTGATGATTGGTTTGGGAGTATCACCAGAGTTAATGCTCACTTCCTCTTTTGGCCAAGAAAAGGTGTGGGAGCATGTGATTTTTTGAAGGACCCTAAAAATATGAAATACAGAATTGAGTTCAACAAGCTTTGGGGTGTTCCAGATGACGTGGGAATTCCTATGCCTACTACCTTGTCTGGTAGGCAACATATTCAGACTATACAACAGATTTAGGAGCAGCATATGCAGAGGCAGCCACATATTTCTACTCACACATCGCATCAGAGAGCAAGAACATTGTCAGGGGCAGCCTCAAGACCTTCATCCACCTATAGCGTTATGCCTACTAGGGTTTTGACCCTTTGTTTCAAGTAAAAAAAAAAATTGATTGTAGATTCTTGGTTGGTTTTTTGAGACCTAAATTAGGTTGCCTTCATATTTTTATAGGTACCTCGTTTTTTGTGCCTCAAAATTTGTGCTTGTGGGTGTTGCCGAAATGTTCTAGGTATTCTTCAATTTTTTTGGGTTGTCTTAAAAACTCTGCATTGGATTTATACCTCGAAATCCGTGCTAGGGTTTCGATTTCTACCTCGGAATTTGTCCTGCAGAACTTGTTTTTTATTTTTAGTGTAGTGGTTTTTGTGCCTTCACCAGTTTGACCTTGGGGTACGAGTCATGTAGCTCAATCTCCTTATTATAAGGAGATGATGTCGATGGTGGCGAAGGGAGGACCATCATATGTGCCACCAGGTGAGCACAAATTGAGGACAACGATCTTGGATAACAACTATGCCAAGATCAGTTCATTGATGGAGACGATGAGGGCATGTTGGGAGAATTTTGGATGCAACATTGTTATGGATGGGTGGACGGACATTAGGAATCGTCCACTCATCAATTTCATAGTTACATGTTCAGAGGGCCCATTCTTTCTCAGGGCGGTTGATTGTTCAGGGCATCGAAAAGATGCTAATTTTCAGTTTGAGATCCTTTGGGCAGCTATTGAGGAGATTGGGCCACAAAATGTGGTCCAAGTAGTGACAAATGCAACACATGTGTGCAAAGCTGCAGGGAGGCTTATCGAGACAACATACAAACATATTTGGTGGACTCCATGTTGTGTGCATGCCATGAACAATGCACTCAAGGACATGGGGAAGATTGAGTGGATTAGAGGAGTGGTCAACAATGCTAGAGATGTGCAGATGTATATCTGCAACCACCACACTTCACATGCCATCTTCAGGAGCTTCACGAAGGAGTTCTTGAAACTAGTTGAGACTCGATATGCATCCTATTTCATTCTTATGGAGAGAATGCTTGAGTTGCAAGAGTCATTGCAACTCATGGTTATGACGCAAGAATGGAATTGGTGGGATGGGGCCAGGACAGAGCAAGGGAAGAGGGTGAAGGAGATAGTGAAGAGTGATGGATTTTGGAATGATGCGAAATATATTGTTGCCATCATTGAACCAATTGTCCAAGTCATCAGATATGGGGATGGGGATGCACCTAACCTTGGAGAGGTGTATGAGTGCATTGATTCGATGCTTGGCCAGATGAGGGCAGTTGTGCGAGAGAAGAACCCCACTCTAGCATTCTACAATGTTTACATTCAGCTTATTATTCAGCGCAGATGAGATAGCCTAAACACTCCCTTGCACATGGCTTCTTATTCATTGAATCCAAGTGGTACATGCCTAGGCCTGGTAGAGTTACACCGATTTAGGATGATGAGGTGAAGGAAGGGTTCTTCAAGTGCATTGATAGGATGTATGATGCTGAAGATGCTAGCAACATTCGCACTGAGTGGACAAAATTTGCTACTCTTAGGGGTTACAAGGTTACGGCGAAGGAGAATATAAGAACTATGGCACAGGAGGATCCAATTTTGTGGTGGACTTGTCATGGACCAAAATCACTGACTACCACACTAGCCATTTGTTTGTTGTCTTAGGTTTCTAGTTCTTCAGCTTCTGAGAGGAACTGGTCTACTTATAGTTTCATCCACTCTCTTAAGAGGAACAGACTTTCCTCTAGGAGAGCAGAGAAGCTAGTGGTTGTACATAGTGCCTTGCATATCACTGACCATAGGACATGTGTGTACAAGGAGAGCCCAGCAACACGATGGGATGTAGAGCCAAAGGAGCCATCACAGATTGATGAGGATGAGGATGTTGCAGATTTAGGGCTGGTTGGTGTTCCTTTGGCAGATCTTGACCTTGGGGAGTCCAGTGGTTCCAGTGATGAGGAGTTTGCCGACCTCCCGAGGGATGATTAGAGGCCTCCGCCTGCTTCACTACATTTTGACATTTTGACTTTGTAGTTTGTACTTGTTTTGATATTCATATCATGCTACTCATTGTAATCATCTTTATGAAATAATAGAAATCTTCCGTTTGCTGATTTGACAATTGTTACATTGTAGTATTGAGTATTCTAATTTCAAATTTGAAAACTTCAATGTTCAATGGTTCATTCACTAGTTCATTGTTAATGTTCAATGTTCAATGTTCAAGTATATTGTTATACATCTTTTCATAACTAGCATTTTAAGCACCATATGTATAGTATATAGTATATACAACCCCCCTCCACCTCCCTCCCTCCCCACTGACCCCCCGCTGCCGTCCCCGACGCCTATGTAACATAGGAATTTTGTCTCCTGAAACTGCCTTCGACTGATATAAATTTCTGATTGTGTTTCTCCTTTGAATATGAACTTGAGATGCAAAATGGATTTAACTAAAAAATGCAAATGCATTCAAATGCAACTAGAATGAAGTGCAGATATGTTCTTGGTATTTTCAATGCAAATAGATGACTTAACTCTAGGCAAGTGACTAGCTACAGCAAACTGAAATTTCGTCATACATTTAGCATACAACCTAATCATGCAAATGATCACCTATAGCAATCTGATATTTTGACAAACAGATGACATGCAATCTCCAAACTCCTTTATTGCTGTTATGGATTCAACAATTCGATTCTCCAAGAGAAGTCTTCTCACTAACCAAAAGACTATGAGGAATGTAATTACAATCAGCTGTATTACAACGACCAGCACTAAATGAAGTGCTAATATAATTAAAATGCAAGCTACAGGTATGCTGTTTATAAGAAGCAGATTTGACTAACATGTAGATGCAAGAATTACAATTTTATATCGCTGTATGACAGCGTCCAAGCTCCTATAGTCCAATATGCAAAATGTACCCAGCAAGCAATGATTACAATTGAAAATAAAACCTGGAAATGACGTCCTGATGTGCATAAGCCAGCGATGAAGAATCCAAGCAAAATACTTCACAAAATCGTCTATATGCTGCCAAGAGAGTTGCTCCCTGTTCTTCCTATCAAAACGCACATGTACAGACCAGCTATTGTTGAAATTGAACTATCCTTGGCAAAGAGGGCTGCGCTCCACAATACTAACAAAATTGATTCCCTTGGAGATAGAAATCGCACCATACAAGGAAGGGGCGCCACCAATCCTTAATCAGAAGAATCGAATTTCTTCCTGTTGCTGAAAGTGGAACTCCAAGCTACCCAAAATGGAATTTCCTCAAATTGAAAATAACTCCCAAGAAAAACCATGACTTGCTTGAGATGAAGCCATCCCACTAGAAGATGAAATCGAATCTTTCCCAGCTCCTCATAATCGATTCTCAAACTGCAAATTAGACTTTCTCCAACTGAAGAATGATTCCAACAAATTCTGCAAATGACTTCTTCAGAAATATTCAAAATTATAACTGCAATTAGCTCAATGATGGACACTGAATATGTTCACCTCTCAACACGGGAATGGGGCCATCTCCAAACCCTGGAAGTCAAGGGATCATCACCTTGATCTGACTGAGAATAATCTCCAGCCAAGAGACAAGCTCGAATGCTAAAATCGAATTCAAATCTGGATGCTTCAAAATGAAGTCAATGCCTTCTTTAATAATTCCCTTAACCACCCTAGCCAAGACTGACTAAGGAGAAAATCAGATTTTGTCTCTTTTAAATGAGCCGACCAACTAGAGAATATAATAATATTTCATTGCCTTATAAAGTGAGCTGACCACCTAAGGAGAATAATAATATTTTATTTCCTTCATAACTCCCCTCGTAAACCCCTTTATTTTGAATAAGATTGTTTTGGAAGTGCAAGTGGAAAATAAAATAATAATAAAATATAATAAATATTATATTTTATTCTTTATCAAAATTAATTCCTATTTAACCTCCAATAGTAAACTCATCAAAAATATAATTCTCTTGGCCAAAATAACATTCCCTCACCAAGATGGCTAGCTCACGGGAATGGTGAATGAGCTAGTTCTTTTCTCCAAGATGTCACTCCAAGAATGGGGACATTACAGTCCTCCCTTCTCGGGATTGCTTGCCCTCAAGCAATCGCAAATTAAGATGCTGAAGTATTTGTTCTCCTTCCCACGTAGCATCCTCCAATGGAAAATCTCTCCATTTGATAAGATACTCTCTGATTACCTTGTTTCGCAACTTATGCTCCCTCATATCAACAATGGACTCAGGATCCAATATCAAAACTCCCTCCTCATGAAGTGGTGGAAGGACTAGAGAAGCGACCAGATGCTGTCCCAAAGCCTTTTTGAAGCATGATACATGAAAAACATTATGGATCCTGCTGCCTGCCAGTAAGTCAAGCTCATATGCTACCTCCCCAACTCTCCTCACAATCCTATAAGGACCATAAAACCGTGGCTTGAGCTTTTCCGCACCACTTCTCTTCAATGTACTCTGTCTATATGGCTGAAGGCGCAAGAAAACCAAGTCATTCACCTCAAATGTCCTCTCCACATGGTGTCTATCAGCATACATCTTCTACTGGTTTTGTGCCTGCTGAATATTATCCTTATGTACCTTAAGGATGTCCTGAGTATTCTACAATAACTCGTTGAATCGAGGAGCTCTATTGTCATCAAAGACTAAGTCCACGAAAGATAATGCATCATATCCATACAACGCCTTGAAAGGAGACATGCCAATTGACATATGATAGGTGGTATTATAACAATATTCTTCTAAGTACAACCACCTAATCCAAGCACGTTGCTGCCCAACATAATTGCGAAGATAACCCTCAACCCATTTATTGACAATCTCCGATTGCCCATCTGTTTGAGGCTGATAACTGGTGCTCGGTGTCAACTTTGTACCAGCTAATCGGAAAAGCTCCTGCCTAAAAGCACTGAAAAACCTGCTATCCCGATCACTGACTTTGGTCTTAAGAAGACCATGCAATCGAAACACCTTAAAAGAACAACTCTGCAACCCTCTAAACACATATGTCAGCCTACAAGGGTCAAAATGATAGGCTAACCTCTCAAACACTTGAACTGCCTAGGAAAGTGACATTATAGTCCCCCCTCCTTGAAATTGCTTGTCCTCAAGCAATCTCAGCTCCGGATGCTGTAAAATCTCCTCTGACTCCCATGTAGCATCCTCAACTGGCAAGTTTCTCCACTTAATCAGATACTCCCTGATAACCCGCCTTCGTAAGTCTCTCTCTCTGACATCGAGGATGGCCTCAGGTACTAGAATCAATTTCCCCTCGTCATCAAGGGGTGGCAGAACTGGAGAGGGAATCACATGCTGACCCAATGCCTTCTTCAGGCGAGAAACATGAAACATATTGTGAACCTTGCTATCCGCCGGTAAGTCCAACTCATATGCAACCTCTTCCACTCGCCAGATAACTCTGAATGGACCATAGTAACGAGGTTTCAACTTCTCTCCATCACTCTTCCGCTGAGTGGACTGTCAGTAAGGCTGTAACATGGGATACACCATGTCACCCACTGCAATGGAACGCTCAACCCTTTTCTGATCAACAGACTGCTTCTGTTGATTCTGTGCCCGCTGAATGTTGTCCCTGAGAGATCTCATAATATCCTGCTGATCCTGCAACGTATCACCTGCGCTAGGCACTCTGCTGTCACTCAACACCAAATCCAAAAGGTTGGGCGCCTCATACCCATATAATGTCATGAAGGGCGTCATTTGTATGGTCATGTGGTGAGTGGAGTTATAATAGTACTCACAGAGATATATCCACCTCACCCAAGCTCTCTATTGTCCAGCTATATAATTATGCAGATAACCTTCCACCCACTTATTTACGATCTTCGTCTACCCATTTGTCTGTGGATGGTAGCTGGTACTAGGTGTTAGTTCGGTTCCACGAAGCCTGAACAACTCCTGCCAAAAGTTTCTCATGAACCGACTATCTCTATCGTTGACTATCATCCGAGGCAAACCATGTAATCTGATACCTCTCTAAAAAAGAGCTCTACAGTCTGCGATGTTGTGAATGTAGTAGTGATCGGGAAAGAGTGCGCATATTTTGTCAGTCGATCAACAACTACGTAAATGCAATCCTTCCCTTGGACTTTCAGAAAGCCCGTGATGAAATCCATTGATAAACATTCCCACTTCCTATCAGGTATCGGAAGCGGCTGAAACAATCTTGCAAGATATGTATGTTCTTGTTTGTTCTACTAGCAAACAGAACATTCTCGCACATACTGAAGAACATCAGTCTTTAGTCCTTTCCAAGTAAACCGTTCCCGTACCAGCTTATATGTTTTGAAATAACCGGGATGGCCTGCCATAGGAAAGTCATGAAAGGCTTTCAGAATTGTATTCTTCAACTCTGAATCTAGAACCAAAAAAATCCGCCCCTTGTAAATGAGCAAGTCATTCACAACGATGTATCTACTATCCTGCTCTGTCCCATCCACAATGCTAGAAGCCCATGGGTTCTTAGCATATTCAGCAATAATCTAGTGCCTCCAGTCCTCTGAAATCTGTGCCATAGCATTCAACTAGGGTCTGCGAGACAAGGCATCAGCTACCACATTTTGTTTCCCCTTAATAAAGGTGATATCAAAATCATACGACTGTAGTTTGCTGACCCACTTTTGTTGTCTTTCATTTAAGTCTTTTTGTCCAAGGAAGTGTTTCAGGCTATTATGATCCGTACACACACTGAATTTGCTGCCCACCAAGTATTGCCTGAATTTAGCCAACGCATGCATGATGGCTAACATTTCCTTGTCATAGATGTTGTAATCTCTCTCAGGTCCTCTAAGCTTCCTACTCTCGAAAGCAATAGGATGTCTCTCCTGCATCAATACGGCACCAATGCCTTCTCCAGAGGCATCACAATACAACTCAAAAGACTTCGTGAAGTCTGGTAGTGCTAAAACTGGACATGAAGTCATAATCACCTTAAACTTGTCAAATCACTCCTGAGCCTGTGGTGACCAAACAAATGCCCCCTTCTTTGTTTAATCAGTAAGGGGTGTTGCATGACGAGAGAACCCACTAACAAACCGCCTGTAGAAAGCACACAACCCAATGAATCCTCTCAGCTAGGTTAGGTTCTCTGGTATTGGCCACTCTACTATGGCTCGGACCTTCTCAGGGTCCATACCGACTCCCCTGGCACTGATGATATGCCCAAGATACAACAACTCCGCCATGCCTAGCTCACACTTGGACTCCTTAGCGTACAAGGACTACCTAGCCAGAATTCCCAAAACTGTATCCAAGTGAGCTAAATGCTCCTCCCATGACCGACTGTACACCAGAATGTCATCGAAGAAGACCAACACATATCTCCGCAACTGAGAACTAAAACCCCTGTTCATTGTGGCCTGAAAGGTAGCAGGGGCATTGGTAAACCAAATGGCATAACCAAGAACTTGAAATGTCCACAATGGCAACAGAAAGCAGTCTTCTCTATATCCTACTCCCTCATCCGAATCTGATGGTACCCGAATCTTAAGTCAATTTTAGTGAAGTAGCATGCTCTGTGCAACTCATCAATCAACTTGTCTATGCGGGGTATAGGATATCTATTTTTAATTGTTCTCTTGTTTAGCTAGCGGTAATCTATACACATTCTGAGTGACCCATCCTTCTTCTTCACCAATACAACTGATTGCCCCATAGCTAGCAGCTCATTGATTGTTTCCTCTATTTCATCTTTAAGCCACTTCAGATGTCTATAAGGGGTGATCATAATGGGCTTTGCGCCCTCCTCCAACTCGATAATATGCTTAGTCCCCCTGTCCGGTGGTCTACCCGGTGGTATATGATTAAACACTTTAGAGTGTTTAATTCTCAGTTCCTAAATGTCAGGGTGATACTCATGTTTTTGTCGCTCCTGTTGTGCAGGCATCAACATACATTCAGCAGCCCACTCTACCATATCATGACGAATGAGCCTCTCCATCCGCCTGAAAGATACAACTCTCAAGTTGCTTTCCCTGATAGCTTTTATCACATGTGGCTTCCCGTTGACCTTAAACTTCATTTCCATATCACGAAGATTAAGTGTGAACTCACCCAAATCATGAAGCCATGCCATGCCAAGTACTACATCAGTATCCCCCATATTGACAACATAAAACTCAGCTTTGAATTCATAATTATTAGGCCGCATGGGGAGGTCTGATATTTTCCTGTCACATTTAAGGGTGTACCCGTCAGCTACCTTAACCCGGATACCCTCAAACTCCTCTATCTGTATGCCATGCCTCTCAACCAAACGTGCATCTATAAAGTTGTGTGTTGCACCTATATCAAGAAGAGTTATGACTTTCTAACCAGCTAGGAGCCCACGTAGCCTAAAGGAACCATCTCTCTAAAGACTAGTCAAGTGTGCCTCCTGTAGTTTCTTTCCACCCTCACTCACACTGTCATTTTCTGATTTCTCATCATTTGATTGCTCTGAATCAGCTTGCTGGTCTGACAGATTAGATTGCTCTTCCCCTTCATAAAACCATTCCATCTGGTTACTTTTTGCTTTAGGACGAAGAGAACATACATGTTTTTCATCATAAGGTGCCTTGCACCAAAAAAACAACTTTTCCTTACGTAAATCATTCAACGTTTCCCTGTCAAAAGGTGGTGCATTCCTTCTCTTTGGATCAGGTGGGTCCCTCTTCCTATCAAATGACCGGTTAGGCTTCGAATATGATGATGAACTTTAATTAAACTTGCTGCGAGGTGTTGCTTGTTCCATACTGCGTGCCTTCCACATCGCCTCCTGTAGTGTAGGGGGATCAAATGCTTTGACCCAACCTCTCATAGGCTCATACAATCCTTCAATGAATAGAATGACAAGCCTCCTCTCCGATATGCCTGTCACCATAAGTGTTGTTTTCTGGAATTCACCAATATATGCATCCAGACTGCCTGACTGCTTGAGCTGAGCTAGCTCTCTGAAATAAAGTTCTGGATCCCTTTTGTCAAAACGCTCTATGAGTCTGTGGGTGAACTCCTGATAAGTGGTAACCTGGTGGTGGCCAAGTGTATACATGCCGTGATGCCACCAGTCATGCGCCAACCCATCAAGATGCAATGTTGCAAATTTAATGGCTTCGTCCTCCTGGATGGGTCTCAAGGATAAATAATTACCTAATTTCTGAACCCAAGACCTTGTTGAATTCTTATCTGATCCATCAAAATAAGGCAAGGTGATTTTGTTGACTGCATGTTGAAGATCTTTATTCACCTGCTACTGTTGTGGCTGTTTCTCTAGGGTCCTATGTTCAAACCTACCTCCACCTCTGGGTTTCTTAGCATCAAGAAACTCGTGAAAAGTCAAGGCCTGCTTAATCTCAGGAGATAGTGTCGAGTACTCAGTGAAGTGTTTGGTCACATCTGCTATTGTCAAACCATGGGGTATCTGAACCTCTGGTTGAGGCTCTTGCTGCTCAGTCTGCTGGACTGGAGGGACCTCCCTGGAAATAAAAGTAGGCTGACCGGGCCTACGCTCAGGAATGCTAAATGTATGATTAGGAGTACTGAAGGACGACCGCTGTTGAACTGCCACCTGTGGCTGATCTACTCATGCAGTTCCACTAGACTGCCCTATCTGAATAATACGCTGTTGTGGAATGATCTGGTCCATCTTACCAATAAGAAGAGACATCATATCCATCATGTTGTCATGCCTTCGTCTAAACTCTGTTTCAGGACTCACACCTCTAGCATGCTTCTTCCCTGAATCTCTAGGTGTTTCTCCAGGAATCCCTCTGTCTGCCATGAGTGTGGTGATACTGTTCTCACTACTACCAGAATCAGATATGTGAATACCCAAAATCCCTGAAACTGTTTCTCCTTCCGGAACTGGGGGACTTGTCCAATTTTCGTTCCCTGTTCCTCTACCCTTAGTGTAAAAAATAATATCTCTACTCATGAATTAACATTTGAAAGCACGAGATGGCAGGAAAACTGTGCTCTGATACCATTGTAAGAGACCTGGTGTCTCTCAACCCCAATCTACCGACGGAGAATGCAATTTTGTTTTACTTTTGTTGTTTTTGTAATGTTTTATGGTTTTTGCAAATATCTGATTTTTTTGTATTTTTTTCAATAATAGCTGGGAAATCAAAATTTGCAAGGAAATAACTAGAAATAATACAAGATAATTATGAAGAAGCTGCAAATGATTGTATTTATTCAAATAGAGCTCTACAAGCCAAAAAGGCATAAAAAGGCAAGCTGAAAAGAACTGATTTTTTTATTTATTGAAACCTGGTAATTACTTGCAGCAGCTTGAAAAAGTACGGCAGTCCCTCATTCTTGATTTCTCCCACCTGAAATTGCTTGCACGTCCCTCCAAGAGTCTGGACGCCACCAAAAGGATAGGTAGGGGTCTTCAAAAGAAGGCGCTTTGGCAAGGAGAGAACACGCCTCAGCATGAAGTGGTACGGCCTGGCTGGGGTGGAGGTGGTACGTCTTGTATGTTGTTGATTAAATACTCTTCACAGCAACTCAAGTTCGATCTGCCCTTTAGTCAATTGATTCACTTCCCAAACCCTTGCTTATTCTTCACTTTCAGCACAAATATGACTTATGTATAAAGCCACGCTGTAGACAAGCTTCAATTGATCTTCCACAGTCTCAGTATGCCGGATTCTAAAGAGGTATCGTTCTCCAAAATCTGATTTGCAGAAACCCTTGTTTCTCAAACTCCAATGCTCTCAGAGAGAAAAGACAAAATTTTAATAATCATATCATAATGAGTTCTATTCTGTCTTTGAGAAATAAATACTCTCTCACAAGTTCGACCCTCCTCAAAAAAACAATTTAAATGCATTTAATAATATTAAATTTGCCTCTCTTGACTTAGGCACTTCTAATTAATAAATGGCATTCATTTAAATAAGTAATAAATACTCATTTAATAATCATTTCTTCTCATTTATTATAAAGTCATTAAAATACTTTATAATAAGCCATTTAAATAATTAATAACTTTAATATTTTTCTTAAAGTGACTTTATAATATAGAGTCATAATAATAATCATTTAATTATTATTAAATTCTCCCTTAATCTCCATTTGCTTGATAAACTGTCAAACTGGGTCAAAACTGAGATAGCCAACTGAGCGAAGTGCCCTGCCAGAAATAGTAACCACTGTTGGCCTGACTTACTATAAATAGTAAGTGCCTGAATATCACTTTGTAAGCCTCTGCAAAGGCCCAAACTTGAATCAACTGATGGAGTAATGTCCCAAAACTGTGGATAACTGCAAGAGCAACCCTCTAAACACATCTGTCAGCCTACGAGGGTGAAAATGATAGGCTAACCCCTCAAACACCTGAACTGCCTAGGAAGGGGACATTACAGTAGGTCTCCTGGAAAGTGCATCGGCAACAACATTCTTCTTGCCCTTAACATACTCAATGTCAAATAGTAGGCATGTATCTTACTGATCCATTTCTGTTGCCGCTCATTAAGGTCCTTATACTCTAAGAAGTATCTCAAACTATTATGGTCTGTCCTAACCACAAATTTGCCACCCACTAAGTATTGTATGAACTTGGCCAACGCATGCATGATGGCCAACATCTCCTTATTGTAAGTGGAATATAACCTCTCTACAGCCCGTAGTTTCTTGCTCCCATAAGCAATGGGATGACAATTCTACATCAATACGGCTCCTATGCCCTCTCCTGAAGCATCACACTCAACAACAAAAGGTTGAGTAAAATCAGGTAATGCCTGTTGATGATTGTAGCTACGGGCTACATACTTCCGTCTTATTGTGAATAATAAATTCATATAGCCTAACGGCTATTCATTTATTGAGTTAATCAAAGTGAAGAGGCGCTTCACTTGGTAACGATATTATCTTCTAATTGGGCTGACCTTCGTTGGAATTCGCATCATTTAATTGTAATTATATTTTTTATAATATTTAATTATTGGGAATAATTAAATGGGCTGACTTCATTAAAGAAATAGTATTTCTTTAATATTGATATGAGGCCGACCTTCTTGAAGAGTCGCCTTATTTTGTATAAATACAAGGTGATGATCTCCCATTTGATCATGAAGTTCATTCATCATATTCTCATTCCTAGAAGAAGTTCGCACTTGTGCAGCAGATCATTATTTTGTAGCAGCAAACCGATTTCAAAGGGAAATATATTCATGTTGTATCTTCGCATCTAGGAGAGGTGCTATTATTCATTGTATCAAATTCAGCCTTGTGTTGGGCCTGAGTTGTAAGCAGATTTCTGTTCTTATTCTGAAATATATAAGCGATATATTTGCTGGGTTTTTCCCCTCGAGTTGGAGGGTTTTCCCAGGGTATCTTGTGATGTTTATTGTCTTATGTGTTGCATTTTCTGATTGCTTCCATTTCTGATCCTAAAACTAACATGGTATCAGAGCGGGTTTAAGTCAGACCTGATCAGATTTGTGTAAGCAGTAGTGTCAGTAATCTTCAAGATCGATTGAGAAGTTGAGGCTGCATGGCATTCATTATACAGTCACATGTTTCAAAGAGTGCGATCTATGTGAGTTCATGAATGCTAAGGTGTCAGGAGCCATTTTTTGGAGTAGCCACCAGATAATTCTAAGATTGAGGTCAATTTGGCAAGTAAAGCCAAAATAAAGAGAAGACAAAATTTGTGGCCCATTCTATTTCCTAACGAATTCATCTGTGGAATCGATTGAGGAAATCGTGGCACTTTGGGAAATTAATTTCCAGATTAAAGATGGACTATATTATCAAGGATAATGTTTGTCTTGTGAGTCAAGTAGAGACAAGGAATATTTTGCGGCCAAGTCTGAGACAAGAGTTGGTGCGGGAGCTGCTTGGAGCAGCATAACATTAAATAAGACAAAGTTAAAAAGGAGCCTGCAATGTCCCCATTTTAGCCCTACACTCTTCTTGAGGTTTTAGCCTATTTCCAGAAACTCATAGGCTAAGCAGAATTGAAAATTAGGGTTTCCTATTTTTTAGGGGGTTTCAGATGCAGTTTTGAGGGCTTGTATGCATGGGTTTTTGATGCATGTTTGGTGAAGTTTTCTGGGTTTTCAAAGAGCTTCAGAATGGTGTATCATGCATCTCCATTTGATAACTTTTCTAGGCACTTACTATTTATAGTAAGTCATGTTGGCTTCCCGGATTGTACTCAGAAGGTGTTTGGAAATGTATAGTAAGTCTTGATTACTGCTCAGATGAAGTTTTGCAAACTTACTATTTATAGCAGTTTCTATTTTTAGTAAGTCTATTTATAGCAATATCTTTCTAGCAGCAGTTCAATCATCTGCAGTTCACATTTTGGACAGTGGCTGTTCAGTTGGCTTTTTGAAGGTTTTGAAGTTAACTTACTATTTTTCAGTGTTCCACCGGATCGCGTCCCCCTCAAAAAACCCCACATTTCCTAGAGGGGGACGTCTCGGAGACTTGGGGACTTGGGGGAGACGTCCCCCCACCAAGCCACCACCAGCACCACCATCCCACCACCAGTGTTGTTGTATCCAAGATGCTGCTGGGACTTTGAGGACGTTGGGGTGCCCTCAAGACGTCTAGGGGAGGGGACTCCTAGTTGTCTCCAAGATGTATAATTCTTATACTTATACATCTTTTTATAACTTTTTTTTCAAGTACTATATGTATTTCAGCACCCTAATGCCCTCTTGCCGCCGTCCCCCTGCCGTCCCCAAACTTAGGCCACCCGTCCCCACATCTCGAAAACGCATCCCCTGTCGTCTGCCCGTCCCCGTCCCCAAAACCCTGTGGAACACTGCTATTTTTTGGCATTGGCTATTTTCAGTAAGTCTAATTATGGCAATGGCACCATCAACAATCCTACTCAAGTCATCATTCTTTTTCTGGCAGAATCAGTTTGGGCGTTGGCTCTGGTTTTGGCTTTTATCCTTCTTTGGATTGGGTTCCAGACTTGGTCAATTTTATGTCTTGAAATTGTACCCCATGCCTAGGCTTGATGACTTTAAGTTGTTTTAATGAAGGGGACATAAAGGGGGTCGAACTTCATAGGCAATTAATGTTTATTGTTGTAAATTGAAATGGACGCCTAAAGGAGAATGTTTTGATATTTTTTAAAAAGTAAATGCTAAAAGGTGGCGCCCCTTGGAGGAATTGAATAGTTTCTTGTTGGGAGTTACAGATTGCTTCATTTGCCAATTGAAACTTATATATTGGTGCATTGCTCTTTGTATAGCATCTTGGAAATTTGAAAGTAAAGTTATGCTGCTGGTTTGAAATCCAAAACCTAGCTAAGGGGAAGCTTGGCATTTTGCAATCCATCTTTCGGGCCTGAAACTATGGCTTCCTAGGTGGGTTTTTGAGACTGTACTTCACACTGGAGTGCAGATGGAGCTTTATTTATGATGTTATTTAACAAGTTGCTGCTGTATAACCTGTTATTGAGTTGCTGATTGGTTCATGGTTGAAGCGAATTTTTGATCACTGCTTCGCCACTGATTTTCCTATCATTCTGGGTACTGACCCATGCTGTTCTACTGTGAAGGGCACCCCTTTCTGCAAGTTTGCAGATTTTTTGGTGAAGAAGTTGATTTTTAGAGGAAGGTCGACCCTCTTGCTTGGCCGTTTTTTCCTGGCATGTGCATTGGAGTTTGTGCCTTTTGTTGTCTTTTGTTTTTGGCTCAAGTCTCCATTAGAAGTTGGATGCCTATCTCCTAGCTTCATCTGGCTATGGTTTGGGAGTTTTCCGAGTTGATTTGGAAAAGATACATCCATTTATGTGAGTATTCAAGTTGCTGGTCTGATTTTCTGTTAATGTTGTTTCTAATCAGATTTCCATATTTTCATTATATTGCTGGTTCGTACTTCAATTCAATATCATTTGAACATTGTAAGAGTTAGAGGAAGTGTTACTCTAACTATCATATGTTTTGGAAGCTTAACTTTGTTCTATTGCAGTTGTATGCCATTTGTTTGTAAGTTGTTTAGTAGTACTAACAGCAGTTGTTTACTTTGCTGCAATTTTCAGTTAATCTTATAATCCCACAATTGAGTGGTTGAGTTTATTAAAGCTTCTTCAATTAATGTTGTATTCCCTCCACGAAATAAGTGGTTGTGAGGATTTGTATACCCCCCACTGTACAAGTGGAAGTGTGGTTACAAATCCATTGTTTTACTGCATGAAGAATAGCTAGCATTTCCTTCTCATAAATAGGTTTGAGTTGATTCTTACCCTTTAATTGAAGACTCTCAAAAGCAATTAGTCGACCCTGTTGCATGAGAATTGCTCTTGTACCATTTCCTTAAGCATCACATTCCACAATAAAATTCTTGGTGAAGTTTGGAGTGGCAAGCACTGGAGTTGTACACAGCTTCCTTCAATCTCTCAAATGTTGCATTAGCAAACTCATTCCAATGAAAAGAATCCTTGTTCAATAAAGTTATGAGGGGTGCTGCTATATGGCCATAATTCTTGACAAATCTCCAATAATATTCAATCAATCCCAAGAAACCCCTCAATTTCTTAATGGTTTTGGGAATAGGCCATTCCATGATAGACTTAATTTTAGGAACCACCTTTACTCCATGCGAAACTATGTGTCCCAAGTACTCCGCCTCATTGAGACCAAAAGCATGCCTAGATGGCTTAGCATAAAGTTGATATTCAAGAACTTGTAATGCTTGATCTACATGTCGCAAGTATTCTTCCCATGTCTTGCTATAAATCAATATCTCATCAAACAACACTTATACAGACTTCCTCAATAATTTCTTAAAAATGGAGTTCATCAAACTTTGAAATGTAGACGGTGCATTGGTAAGACCAAATGGCATCACTGGAAACTCATAATGACCCTCATGAGTCCTAAATGTTCTCTTAAAAATATCTTCTTCCTTAATTCGAATTTGGTGATAACCTAATCTAAGATCTAACTTTGTAAAATACATAGTTCCATTCAATTCATCTAGCAAATCATCAATGACTAGAATACAAAACTTATCTTTAATGGTGTACATGTTGAGCACTCTATAGTCTGGGCATATCCGCCAAGTTTCATCCTTCTTATGCACCATCACCATGGGCAAGGAGTAAGCACTTTGGCTATACCTAATAAGTTCTGCCTCTAACATCTCTACAATCTTTTCAATCTCACTTTTTTTAATATATGGGTACCTATAGGGCTTGATGTTGGGTGGTTGGCTCCCTGGACCTAGTTGTATGGCATGATCATGATCCCTCTTATGAGGAAGTCCTTTAGGCATATCTCTGAAAACCACTAAGTGTCGACCAATGATTGCTTGTATATCTAGATAGGTGGGAGTATTAGATTTAGAGACTTCTAATGAACATAATCGGGCCACAAATGCATCAACTCCTTTATTAAGCAACTTTTGCATTTGATGAGAGCTTACCATTTGTGGGGACTTTGCCTTCAACCCTCTTAGCTCTATTGTCTTTCCTTTTGATTGAAATCTCATGAATAGTTGTTGGAAGTTCATCTCAATTGTTCCCAAAGCAGTAAGCCGTTGTACTCCCAAAACAATATTTGTTGCACCCATGGAGATATCATACATTGGGCTATCAAGGTGATAATCTCCCATGGATAATTTAATGCTATGGCATTTTACAAAACAACTAACAGTACCACCATTTGCAATTAAGACTTGAAACTCTGGAGTTGGATATATAAACAATTTAGACGAGTAGCCAACTTTGTGTTGATGAAATTATGAGTACTACCCGAGTCAATCAACACTATTACTTTCTACTTCTTGAAGAAACCCACTACCTTGAGAGTTTGTGGGGCGTTAAAACCTAAGAGTGCATGACAAGAAATGATTGGTTGGGAATCATGTAATTCCTCATCTGACTCCCTATCATCCTCTAATATTGGTTCCTCTTCTTCTTCCTCACTTGGACCTTCAATATAGAATAATTTATTTTCAGTGCATTTATGTCCTCGACTATATTTGTTGTCATAATTGAAACACAACCCCATTTGCTCTCTTCTCCTCAATTTGTTGTGGAGTCAACCTAGTAGTTTGAGGTAATGAATGTGCAAGAGATCTCCTTTCACTTACATTTATAATACCTTGTCGCCTATTGGCCAAAAACTTCTCAACTTGTCTTGCCAGTAATATTGCTTACAATAAGGATTGTGGTTGGAACAACCGTACCTCATATTTTATGTGATCCTTTAAACTACATAGAAATAGTTCCTTCAAATTTTCTTTTGTCATATTCTCCACTCTTAAACAAAGGGTTTGAAATTGCTCAATATAGTCCTTGACCATACCTATTTGCTTTAATTTAGTGAGTTGGCAGAAGTAGCTATCCATAAAGTTATCTCCATAATGGGTAGCAAGTTCCTCTTGAAAAATTGACTATGTGACCATGCAACCCTTCTTTCTCTTCTCATCACATAACTAGATACCAAATAAATTGATTTGGTTCCAAGTATAATGATACCATAGCCACGTTTTGTTGACTAGAAACATGATGAAGATCAAAGAATTGCTTCATTTGGCAAAGCCAATTGGTTGGATCCTTGCCATCAAACTTTCTCATATCCAGCTTGGGTATAAATTGCTTAGGCATAGGATTAAAGGAATGATCCTTCTTGAAATTTGAGTCAAGTCCAAGGAATTCATGTCCAACAAAAGAAATATCTTCCACCTTACTAGGTGAATCTTGCCCTTGTACTTCATCCCCTCAATAAACGTGTTCAACTTAGAAAATTCATTTGTCATTCCTTAATTGATGAAATTTCACCCTTGACCTTGTTGATTTCATCATTAGGGTTAATATCGTCAATTTCTACCTCATCCATATCTGAAAATTTCCCCAACATCGTAGCATTCTTTTTGCCTCTTGTTGTAGGCCTCATCGTGATGGTAGAAAATTATTTTGCAATAAATCACACAAATAAAGTCAAAATAATCAAAAAATTTTACTATAACTTACCAGGGCCTAGGTCGTAGTTTCTCAAAAAAATCTTCTAAAAATTAGGTGTTTTGCAATCTTGGGAGTGAATCGTTTGGAAACCCTAATTTTGCAATAAATCACTTATTTTTGTTTCGATTGTTTTGCAATTTGGAGTGTAGACTTCTCTAACAATTCTTCAAAAAGTCACTAAAAATTAGGAACCAATTATGCAAGATTCGAGAGATATGCACTTTCCAAATAAATTGGGCAAAAACCCTAATTCTACAATAAATTGCCCAATTTTTTTCCAATCCTCTAAAATCTAGATTGTAGCTTCTTGAATATGTTCTTCAAAACCCCTTTAAAAATTAGAGAAAAAATCGCAAAAATCTAAGAGACATGGTCTTCTCAAAATGACCTCCGATATTAAGAAAATGCTTTGCCTCTACAGTGCTAAGATCTTGCTCTGATACCACTTGTAATGAAATAACTTGCACAATAGAAGAATATAATAGGAAATATGCTACAAATACTTGATAATAACTAACAATAACAAGCCTCTTCGAGGGAGCAATCTTCCAAATATCTCCAATGAGAAAACAATTTGCAATATGATGATTAAATAAGATTCATTACCTCTTATATATACATTATTTATGCTTAGGATATCACCCAGGCCGACTTAGATAACTCTATATAAACCTTAGGCCGACCTAGATAACTAAATAACAATATAATAATGATAATATGACTTATTTAAAAGTTAAGATAGTCACAAGCCGATTATTCATAACCCTATGTGCACTAATATTAAGGGTGTAGCCCAAATTTACTATACTCTACTTATATTTGAATGAAAATTCTAATTAAATAAATCTCAAAACAATGACAAGATAACTAGTTAGCAGATGTTCAACTGTTAGCTGCCTTTAAAATTAACTCCCACTTTGTCAAAAGGTGGAAATCCAGAGCAATAAATCCTGATAGCTATGGGCATTAATTATACCATTGCAGAAATGTTGGAAGATAAATGAACCACAAGATCCAACACTGCATAAAAGTTAATTAATTATTTTGTATTGTCAGAACCCTAACGTTATTTGTTAAAACCTAGCTGATCTACTAATATAAATAACCAACTAACTAATTCAGCTGAAGGAGAAAATGGTTTGAAGGAAGAAAGAATTGTAATTCGAATAATGCTATATTCAAGTAAATAAACAACATTTCAGCTGAATTATAACTACCATCAATTAAATCAACTAACAATTACAACCGACTTAACTGACTAACCCTCTTGCATCAATAAAAGGAAAAGTTCTACAATTGACAAAAAGACATGATAGGCATTTCCATTAAAAGAACATGAGATAAAGATTTAGAAATTACAGCAAGGAAGTTGATTCTCTCGAGCCAGATTCCTGACACTCAAGGGAAAAGGGCATATCATCAGGGGCTTTACCACCCAGCCAAGACCTTACTGGTCTCCCGAGTTTCTTCTACTGAAGAACCCGCCCTTCACGAGGCAGTTATCAAGGATCAAATTACCATTATGCCCTACTGGTCCTGGTGTCATGAACCTACACCGCAGGTCGATCCTTCTCGGAAAGTTCCTCCTAACTGAAGGAGCATTCTGACCTGGAGTGCATCTGATTCATGAGAGCTGATTTATGCCAACTGGCATCATACCTTGGCCAAGGTTTGTTAATATGATCTGACACTTCTGTGTCGTCAACAGCTTCACCCTTGCTCGGTATTGAGTTTTCTTTTATTATTTAAGTTTACTGTTTTCCAAGGATTTCTAACAGCAGCACAGGCAAGCGGGAGTCAACTTAGCTAAGGTCTAGGTGGTAATATTAAACGTTTAGGGTGATTTCCCTCCTGGACCCACAAGGATAAGGCCACTCAAAGGTAAGTGTGGTTATAGGAGGAGGGCCCAAAAGTCCAAGGTTCTTACTGCAGTAGTCTACGGCCAGCTCAGTCAGAAGAGTCGAGACTTCAGAACCAAAAGCTCAAAGTTAAGAAAATGAGGACAAAACACTCACCAACGATGGCGGTATCTACCAAGGGATTCTAAGCTACGACAGCAAGCTACATGTAGGATAAAATTCAACATTAATTAACTATGAACATTTATGGGGACACTCAGCCCAACCAGGATTCGGCTCAGGACGGTTATAAAATAACAGAGTAAATGGTGTTCAGACCAAAGAAACTTCGACATTACAGGGACTCCACAAGGGACATCTGACCCTTCAATAAAATATTTTCAGCATAACATTGATTTAAGACCCATCCCGATGAGATCTTTCGAAGCACAAGGCTACACTAAAATCGAAATAATACACAGAGCTACTCTTGCAAATGAACAGGAATAACAAGGGTAACATTCATGCGAACAACAAAGTATTTGCTACATGCCTAACGGAATTGGCCGACGATTCTGAGACGTCCTCGGGTGCAGGAGACGCGACTGAGAAGGGAGAAGCTTGAACTTCGAACCAGACGCCCAACTTGACAGGGGAAGATGCGACTCCAACTTCCCGTGATTTCACGTCTCTAGAGAGAGTGTCGCTGTACAGGAATGTTCAGGAGGAACGAGAGATTTTCCCCAAGATGGGAGGAATCCCTGTCAACAATATCCCGCCAGAAATTTTAATTCTTCCCTTCCGATGCCTCCCCCAAGAAGGAAAACAACAACCAAAAAGACCCCCCGGAAGGAGAAGGCTCTGAGCCACTAATAGCCATCGCGGCTGCATGGCTACCTCCCGACCGTTACCCCAGACATGATGGAAGAAGAAAAAGGAAGGAATAACTCCCGACGACTCCACTCTCCTCGATTAATTTTCATTAATCCCCACTACATTCCTTTCCTACAAGGCAAAGAATTCGACAAGGAGGGAGATTCTAGACTTAAGCCCGATTTTGGTTTCATATATTTTAAAATACTCTTAAGTATATTATTAAAATATATTTTAAGGAATTTGACTATACACAAAATTATTTAACAAGCAAAACAATTATTGATTTAATTTATTAAGGGTCAAGGTATGACTTTGATTTATTGATCTTTCGCCGGCTCAGAGCAATGGTAAAATGATCATTGATAATCAAGTCCTCTCCTAGTTGATATTCCCCTTTCCCTTTTGGCGTTGATGGGTCTGCATCCCCTGACATGAAAAATTGTAGTTAGAACGTTCTCATCAATAAATAAAATAAAATAGAATGCTCATCGCGCATAATTATACTTGACCCATTTCGAGTGAGTAGGAGAAATTTCCCACATAAATAAAATAATCATTTGCATTTACATAATAAGGAGTAAAATCATTTCCATTATGCTTCCACACAAAAATAAAATACTTATTTGTTCTTAATTTGGTGGTCCCGTGAAAATAACTGTCGGCAACTACCATAACGGCCAGAGGTTTCCATTGACGAGAGCAAGACCTAATTAGAGGGATGTAACATACTCCGTCCCTTAAGAATCATCGTCCTCGATGATTATTTGTTTATTCATTCTACACAAAATTATATATATATAAAAAAAAAGGAGTCTTAATTGCTTCGGAACAAAAAGGGAAACTTCTGAAGGATTTCATCATAATCCTCCCACGTGGCGTTTTCTACGGAATACTGGTCCCACTGGACCTTGCATTGCTTAACCTCACGGTTACACAAGCGCATCTTGCGCACCTCGAGCACTCTAAGTGGCTCGACTGCGATCACTCCTAGATCCCGTACCTGCAGAAAGTTCCAATCAATCTAGTGATCAAAACCTGTATGATATTTTTTTAGATAGGAAACATGAAATACATTGTGTAATCTGGTGAGGGTTGGAGGTAGAGCAACTCTGTAGGCGACTAGGTTAACAACTTCCAAGACTTCAAAAGGTCCCACATATCTCGGAGCTAGCTTGGAGGCTTTTCCGAATTTGATTGAGCTTTTCTGAGGTTTAACTCGAAGGAGAACTTTATCCCTAACTGCAAACTGTCTGATAATCCTTTTTGCATTTGCGTAGCTTTTCTGGCGGTCATTAGCTTCTTTTAACCTCTGTTTGATCAACTTAACCTGTTCTTCCATTTCTAGTAGCATCTCAGGTCTGAGGACGATCCTGTCCTCTAATTTATCCCAACTAATTGGTGTCCGGCACTTTCTGCCGTATAGGGCTTCGAACGGTGCCATTTTGATCACTGACTGATAGGAATTATTATAGGCAAATTCTACCAACGGTAAGTACTCCTCCCATTTATATTGCTGATCCATGCAGTACATTCTAAGTAGATCTTCCAGTATCTGGTTTACCCTTTTTGTCTGACCATCGGTTTCTGGGTGATATGCTGTGCTAATATTTAACTGAGTTCCCAAGGCAGAAAATAGAGTCTTCCAAAATCTGGATGTCATCCTGGCGTCTCTGTTAGAGATAATCTTTTCCGAAACTCCATGTAAGCGAAAAATTTCCTACACAAATTTTCGAGCAATCACTGCGGCGCCATCTGTTAAAATTCCCGGTATAAAATGTGCTGCTTTGGTAAATTTGTCCACCACAACCAGTATTGCATTGTGCCTATTCCTAGTCATTGGTAAACCTTGAACAAAATCCATACTGATGACCTGCCACTTTCATTCTGGTACACTGTGAGGCTGAAGTAAACCTGTTGGGTGTTGGTGTTCTACCTTGACTCTTTGGCATTCAAAACAACCTGCCACGAATCTAGCTGCGTCTTTTTTCATTCCCTTCCAAAAATATAAGAGTTTGATATCTGCCAACATTTTCGTTATCCCCAGGTGTCTTGAGTAAGGTGCTGAGTGGACCTCGTGCCATATGGTTTTTCTTAACTCTGGTTGATCGGGTACGTACATTCTGCCCTTGAATCTTAATAACCCATCTGTGTCCAACTGATAACCTTCATACTTAGGGTCCTGTGGGTCTGCCTGAAGGGCTTCCTGCACTTTCAGATAAAACTCATCTTCACTTAATTTCGGCAACACTTGAGCCCTGAAATGGGTATTGACGGACATCATGGAAGTTATATGTCTGCGTCGGCTCAAGGCATCAGCTACTCTATTTTCCTTGCCCTTGATGTAACTAATTTCAAAATCATAGTCGGATATCAGCTCCATCCACCTTCTTTGTCGAGCATTTAAGTTGGGTTGGGTGAATAAGTACTTTAATCCTTGATAACCCAACTTAAGTTCAAATGTTTTTCCCAATAGGTAGTGTCGCCACATCTGCAAGGCATGAACGATAGCTACTAATTCCAAGTCATGAGGCGCATAGTTTTGCTCATATTGTTTTAACTTACGGGATTCATATGCTACCACCTTCTCATCTTGCATCAATACACCGCCTAACCCCTCCCCTGACGCATCTGTGATTACTACAAAATGACCGTTAGGGTCGGGTACAACCAATATGCGTGCTGAGGTTAGCTTTTCTTTCAGCGCAACAAAAGCTTCTTGACATTTTGAAGTCCATTCATACTTCTTACCCTTTTTTTGAAGAGAGGTGATTGGGTGCGCGATTCTAGAAAAGTCCTTCACAAACCTTCGATAATACCCCACTAAACCCATGAAGCTTCTAACCTCATGCACGTTCTTGGGTTCTGGCCACTCTACTATTGCTCTTATCTTGGCAGGGTCTACTGCTATTCCTTCACCTGATATGATATGACCCAAATACTGGACTTCCTTCTGGAAGAAGGTGCACTTCGACAATTTGCCATAAAGACGGTGCTCTCTTAATCGCTGGAGAACTAACTGCAGATGCCAAGAATGTTCTTCCTCATTTTTGGAATAAATAAGAATATCATCGAGGAATACCAAAACAAATTTGTCAAGACAATCGCAAAAGATGTTGTTCATCAGATTCATAAATGTTGTTGAAGCATTGGTAAGTCCAAAAGGTAACACCGTGAACTCATAGTGACCGTACCTCGTTCGGAAGGCTGTTTTATGAATATCTTCCTCTTTCATCCTGAGTTGGTGGTATCCTGATCTCAAATCTATTTTGAAGAATACTGCTGCCCCCTTCATTTGATCAAAGAGGTCATCTATCCTGGGCAAGGGATATTTATTCCTGATGGTGAGTTTATTCAACATGCGGTAATCAATGCATAACCGGAGTGTCCCATCCTTTTTCTTGACGAATATCACTGGTGCTCCCCAAGGTGAAACACTAGGTCGAATTAACCCCTTTCCCAACAATTCTTGTAATTGTGCTTTTAATTCCATCAATTCCACTATGGTCATACGATACGGGGCCTTGGAGATGGGTTCAGCTCCTGGTATCAAATCTATGGAAAAGTCAAAAACTCTTCTCGGAGGTTGCCTAGGTAGTTCCTCAGGGCACACATCCTTATATTCTCGGAGATAGGGGTATTTATCTGCAAAAGTTTCCTCCTTAGGGTCGATTCCCATTTCCTCATTTTGCTCCTGAGTTTGCATAATCATTTCGCCCATAATTATACTGTCCTTGAATTCCCTAACTTCCTCCATCCTCACAGCATATATCTGACACCCTTTTCTTTTGTTTCTTTTTAATTGCATGGCGGAAATTTGCCGAGTTCTAACTTCTCGTTGCACTCCTTGCAGAAGCATCCTATTCCCAAAATCATCATGACATTCCACCGTCTTTTCCAGGCAATCGATCTTAGCTTTATGCTCTTTTAACCAATTCATTCCGAGAATTATGTCATAGGAACCCAGGGGTGCTACGTAGAGATTAACCTTAGTAACAAAGTTTGGAAGTTCTAACCTAGCCTCAAATAGACACTGCTCTACCCGAGCCCTCGTCTGATTGGCATATTCTACAGTCCAGGAGTTTGCCATAAATCCAGTTCTTTTGGGAAATTTACCAAGCAATTTAGGAGTAATAAAACATTCAGTAGCCCCTGTGTCAATTAATATAGTTACCAAGTTCCCATAAAGCGTACCTGGTGTCTCGATTGGAGTAACCCGGTATTCCGCCTAGCGGTTGTCCACCACCGCATGGATCCTTTGCTGAAACGACGTCTGCTGAGATGGTAGCGATCTCCGTTGTTGCTGCCCTTGCTGACTTTTGGTAGGACACTGGTTTGTATAATGCTCACCTCCACAATTAAAACATCCTCCTGGTGGTCCTTTCTTTTCTGGCCCCTTGCTTGCATTTGGTTCCTCTCTTCTAATACTGTTATGGCCCCTTCTATCTTTTCGGCTATCATACTGGCTGCTGTTAAATCCCTTCCTTTTGAAACTCTGTTGCGATGGCTTCCATTTTGCCTTACCTTGATTCTTATCTCTAATGGAATCATCCTTCTTCAGTCTTTGTTCTTGCCGAACTGCTTTCTCATAAGCCTCGTCCATTGTTCGAGGTGCTAAAACATCTACCGAACCTCCAATGCGGTTGTTCAACCCCATGATGAATTTCCGGGCCCAAAAGTTTTCGTCTAGTTGATATTGGGGTACATACTTCAGTAATCTGGTAAACTTTTCCCAGTATTCATTAACGGATAAAAGTCCCTGCCTAAGATTCTCAAAGTCCAGCAGTTTTTGGTCATAGAACATTTGTGGAAGCCAACGTTGTCGGAATATCCTTACAAATTGCTCCCAGGACACATCAACTGCCTCAAGGCCCATCTCTGCTCTCTTGGTCTCCCACCAAGTTGCGGCTTCCCCTGTCAACTGGTAGGCTGCCCAAGCGGCTTTAGAGGTGTTAGAGTAATCTCTCAGCTCAAAGTACTTCTCCATCTCTGTCAGCCAAGCTTCTGCAGCATCCCCTGACACAGAGCCCTCAAACTTCGGGGGTTTAATCTTTTTCATGTCTTGGGCCAACTCGTTAGCCAATCGGTTCCTTTTATTGCTCAGACTTGTATTTTTAGAACTTTCCTCCCGCTGGTCACTACGGTCTCAGACCTTTCCTCATGCATTTCAGTCTGCACGTTTACTTTCCTTTCTAAGTTTAGCAACCGATTTTGGGTGTCGCTCAATAAGTTCAGTAACTGATCTAATTTGGCCATGGGGTTATCATTTCCTTGAGCTTCTCCGAACCCATTCTCGGAATTCTCCTTTCAAGTTTAAAAGTTCTTGAGATTAGGTATTACTTATTAGCTTGGGTTGGTTATCACATAATTTGATCATTAAAAGAAAGGAAACACATTGCACAAGATTTCAACATGCCATGTCATAAATTAACTATAGATTTCATTCATCATTAAATACAAAATATCTATCGTGCCTGCGATAGATGGATTACAAAAGATTCATAACTCGCTACCACTTCCTATGATAGATCGGATTACAAAATGAGTAGCCTATCACTCCCTGTGATAGGCTTGAATACAAAGGTTATAGCTAACTCCCACTATTGTGGTAGGTTTGATTACAAAATTGTTACCCAAGTGATTCTTTCACTTCCTGGGATAGGTTTCTGTTACAAACAAATCGGTGTCCCATCTCAGAGGTTGGTTCCCGTTTGCTAAGGGTTCTGGAAGTTTGTTTACAATTCCTCTTAGGTTCAAGGTGCAGGGATGCTCTATTTCGGCGACGATAGTGGCTTTAACGGCTTCCTTGCTGGAAGGTGTCCACTTCCTTCTTTCACGCCGAAGTCTTTCTAGAGCTTCAGCCATGGTTTCTGAGTCCGCAGGCACCGAGCACTTGGAATAATCATACTGGAGTCTGATTTTCCATAGCCGCCAGGATACTGGATCTCGGACTCTCTTTCGAGGTGTTTTCCGTTTCCACATCCTGGAAAAACACCAAGGGATAGATTTTAGTTTTCTAGGTTGCATAGTGAGCCGAGGTTCAGTGTCGAACCTGGTAGCTCTGATACCATATGTTAAAACCTAGCTGATCTACTGATATAAATAACCAACTAACTATCTAACCAACTAACTAATTCAGCTAAAGGAGAAAATGGTTTGAAGGAAGAAAGAATTGCAATTCGAAGAATGCTATATTCAAGTAAATAAACAACATTTCAGCTGAATTATAACTACCATCAATTAAATCAACTAACAATTACAACCGACTTAACTGACTAACCCTCTTGCATCAATAAAAGGAAAAGCTCTACAATTGACAAAAAGACATGATAGGCATTTCCATTAAAAGAACATGAGATAAAGGTTTAGAAATTACAGCAAGGAAGTTGATTCTCTTGAGCTAGATTCCTGACACTCAAGGGAAAAGGGCATATCATCAGGGGCTTTACCACCCAGCCAAGACCTACTGGTCTCCCGAGTTTCTTCTACTGAAGAACCCGCCCTTCACGAGGGAGTTATCAAGGATCAAATTACCATTATGCCCTACTAAGCTTGGTGTCATGAACCTACACCGCAGGTCGATCCTTCTCGGAAAGTTCCTCCTAACTGAAGGAGCATTCTGACATGGAGTGCATCTGATTCATGAGAGCTGATTTATGCCAACTGGCATCATACCTTGGCTAAGGTTTGTTAATATGATCTGACACTTCTGTGTCGTCAACAGCTTCACCCTTGCTCGGTATTGAGTTTTCTTTTATTATTTAAGTTTACTGTTTTCCAAGGATTTCTAACAGCAGCACAGGCAAGCGGGAGTCAACTCAGCTAAGGTCTAGGTGGTAATATTCAACGTTTAGGGTGATTTCCCTCCTGGACCCACAAGGATAAGGCCACTCAAAGGTAAGTGTGGTTATAGGAGGAGGGCCCAAAAGTCCAAGGTTCTTACTGCAGTAGTCTACAGCCAGCTCAGTCAGAAGAGTCGAGACTTCAGAACCAAAAGCTCAAAGTTAGGGACATGAGGACAAAACGCTCACCAACGATGGCGGTATCTACCAAGGGATTCTAAGCTACGACAGCAGGCTACATGTAGGATAAAATTCAACATTAATTAACTATGAACATTTATGGGGACACTCAGCCCAACCAGGATTCGGCTCAGGACGGTTATAAAATAACAGAGTAAATCGTGTTCAGACCAAAGAAACTTCGACATTACAGGGACTGCACAAGGGACATCTGACCCTTCAATAAAATATTTTCAGCATAACATTGATTTAAGACCCATCCCGATGAGATCTTTCGAAGCACAAGGCTACACTAAAATCGAAATAATACACAGAGCTACTCTTGCAAACGAATAGGAATAACAAGGGTAACATTCATGCGAACAACAAAGTATTTGCTACATGCTTGACGGAATTGGCCGACGATTCTGAGACGTCCTCGGGTGCAGGAGACGCGACTGAGAAGGGAGAAGCTTGAACTTCGAACCAGACGCCCAGCTTGACAGGGGAAGATGCGACTCCAACTTCCCATGATTTCACGTCTCTAGAGAGAGTGTCGCTGTACAGGAATGTTCAGGAGGAACGAGAGATTTTCCCCAAGATGGGAGGAATCCCTGTCAACAATATCCCGCCATAAATTTTAATTCTTCCCTTCCGATGCCTCCCCCAAGAAGGAAAACAACAACCAAAAAGACCCCCCGGAAGGAGAAGGCTCTGAGCCACTAATAGCCATCGCGGCTGCATGGCTACCTCCCGACATTACCCCAGACACGACGGAAGAAGAAAAAGGAAGGAATAACTCCCGATGACTCCACTCTCCCCGATTAATTTTCATTAATCCCCACTACATTCCTTTCCTACAAGGCAAAGAATTCGACGAGGGAGATTCTAGACTTAAGCCCGATTTTGGTTTCATATATTTTAAAATACTCTTTAAGTATATTATTAAAATATATTTTAAGGAATTTGACTATACACAAAATTATTTAACGAGCAAAACAATTATTGATTTAATTTATTAAGGGTCAAGGTATGACTTTGATTTATTGATCTTTCGCCGGCTCAGAGCAATGGTAAAATGATAATTGAGAATCAAGTCCTCTCCCAGATGATATTCCCTTTTCCCTTTCGGCGTTGATGGGTCTGCATCCCCTGACATGAAAAATTGTAGCTAGAACGTTCTCATCAATAAATAAAATAAAATAGAATGCTCATTGCACATAATTATACTTGACCCATTTCGAGTGAGTAGGAGAAATTTCCCACATAAATAAAATAATCATTTGCATTTACATAATAAGGAGTAAAATCATTTCCATTATGCTTCCACACAAAAATAAAATACTTATTTGTTCTTAATTTGGTGGTCCCGTGAAAATAACTGTCGGCAACTACCATAACGGCCAGAGGTTTCCAGTGACGAGAGCAAGACCTAATTAGAGGGATGTAACATTATTTGTGAGATGTCCGTCTTTTTTCTTTGTATATTTGTGTTTATAAATGAGCTTTTTATTTTCTTTTCGTGACAATGAAGTTTGGATATTTGGCTGCATGTGTGGATGGTAGGAGGTTAATCGAGTCTGTAAGAATTGAAATTAACTACATTCTTTCTGATTTTAGTGCCGTATAGAAGTAGAGAAAGCGAGACTCATGGTCTTCGAAGCTGCAAATCAGTTAGACTTAAATGGCAATAAAGTTGCCAAAGGAGCAATTGCCATGGCCAAGGTAATATCTGCTCAGCCTGCTTCCATGTGTGAAGAATCATTCTTCGTTCCTTTTGAATGTAGTATGCTTCTATTATCTTGATTAACGCAATTTTTAAAGTAAAGAAAATAGTTCATCTTTTTAATGGCTCATTTTCATGAGGTACAAAACAGGTTACTGCTCCAAACATGGCATTGAAAGTACTGGATACAGCAATCCAGGTGCATGGTGCGGCAGGTGTCAGCACAGATTTCGTACTTTCCCACCTTTGGGCTTCTGCTCGAACATTACGATTAGCAGATGGACCAGATGAGGTCCATCTTGGAACTATCGCAAAGATTGAATTATCAAAAGCAAGGCTGTGAGGTATACTTCTTTTGTTCAATGGAAATACTATGGCTTTCATCCATGTCAACCATGTAATTATCCAAGGCAGAGAATATTTAATATAAGCAGAAAAATGGAGTTACTGTTTAATGTGATATCACTTCTAACTTTATATGTAAACAAACACAGAAAGAAAGTGTTTAAACATACGCTTGACAAAGCATAGAGTTGTATGGAATAAACGATTCTGTGAGCCACAGGTTGACTCGCATTGTTTGTATTTTGAATTTATGTAAGCGACTGATAAGCTTATCTCGATGCTTCTTTTGGATAATCATAACAAATTCCCAAAGTGCTTATCGACTTGAGACTTCCTTGTAATGGATCTATGATAAAATTGAATTGACGATCAGTTATAGGTTATATATATGACAGTAATAAGTTATGATCTACGTCTGGATACTCCCATGGGGAGCCCATGTATCCATCCCAATATGGTATTGGTATTGGTTGGGATACCTCCCTTGTTCTTCTCTTATCCTAGTTGCCCAACTGATAACCAAAAAAATAGTGCGGTCTAGATACAGCAGTCATAGTAGAAAAAAAAGAATGACCTAAAAAACTAGAAACATAAAAGAAAAAGAAAGACTAACTAAACTGGTACTAGTTACTGCATCAAGTTCTAACGGACCAATAACTGGTTTGGATGTAGTACTTAAGTTTGATTATGAGCATTGATTGTTTTCCTTTACTGCATCAAGTTCTCGCGGACCAATAACTGGTTTGGATGCTCTCAATAAAACAACAGAATGATGATTTGTTTACGTAGTTCTTAAGTTTGATTATCAGCATTGATCGTTATCCTATTATTAATAGATTATATAAACCAGTGTTCAATGGGGATGTTTCCCTAGCCCTTTGGGCCGTCCTAAAGGTTTTGGGTACACGTGAAGGCAGAGCGGATGTCCCTCTGCTGTCTGTTTTTCTTAAAAAATAAAAATAAAAAATCATCAAATCAAGTCCCATGGAGATGTTGGGATTCTTTTTGGTATCCCTTGTATGTTTCCTGTTTTAAGGTGGGCAGGGTACGGGACGACAGCGGGTGGGTACTTGAGGATGCTCAGATGTTCTGTAGACATCGAGACATCCTCAATCTGCTAAGGATAATTCCATATATCTCCATATATCTCTAGTAATTTCATAAACCGATTTATTATTTCACTCGGTGGTGATTTAAATAATATTTGTATTTAAAAAATATAAATTTGTATTAGCAAGTGTTTTATTCTTGAAATTCAATTTTTGATGTTGAATATCAAATGTTCATTACACAATATTATAGACATTATTTAAATTTCAATTATTTAGAATGTTTAGTTAGTTGTTGTATTGCATTTGAATTCTTTGTAAGATAATTATAATA
Source organism: Sequoiadendron giganteum (assembly GCA_007115665.2). NCBI lineage: Eukaryota > Viridiplantae > Streptophyta > Pinopsida > Cupressales > Cupressaceae > Sequoiadendron > Sequoiadendron giganteum. The sequence continues at coordinate 270,407,594 of CM021103.1, read as the reverse complement.
GTGTAGTTGTTTATTATTTTGAATTAATTATTATTAGTGTTTAATTATTTTTTATTGTTTTGATTATGGTAAAGATGGGAAGGGTTCATACTTGTTAAAGATCAAACAAATCTCACCAACGGTGAGAAAAGGAAAAAATTATTAATGTTTTATTATTTTTTATTGTTTTGATTATGGTAAAGACGGGGAGGGCCCATACTTGTTAAAGATCAGTCATAAAAACAAATCTTACCAGTAGTGAGACTAGGAAAAACAATGAACAAGACAAGTCTCCCAAACAACAAGGAGAACGAGTCCAACACAACTTTTGACCAAGCGAGGAACCAGATACAAGCTTTAGAATGACCCAAAATCATCAATAGATAATCAAGGAGGTTTCAACCCAAACTTCCAAAAAGGCCTCAAAGTAGGGACATGGTAGGATTGAAGGCACCCATCAACATTCAGATTCAATGAGCTTCCAATCTCATCATCAAAATTTATCTTAGTCCTGTAAGACACACCATCCTTTTAGAAGAGCTTAGTAGGATTCCTCTCTTTCCCCTTAATGATAGAGGGGTAGTCAGGCAAAATTTGCTCTAGGGACTGCACCAAAACATGAACAACCTAGCACAACAAAGAGAAAAGACCAACATTGTGGAAGTGGTTCAGACATGAGGGCTCGTAATCCAATTTTTGATCCCAAACATCAAGGTTGGAGTGCAGTTTAATATTGTTGGGCAGCTCCACCCCAACCTCAATACAAACACGAAATCTAGCAAATAGGAAGCATGGTCTATTTTTCATAACATCGTCCATGGTAATGGATTGGCCAAAAGTAGTAGCTATATTTTGAATGATACATTCATCCCAAAATCCCAACGAGAATTTTGGGAGGCAAATCCAAATGGGAGCGAAATTTATCTTTCTAGAATCAAACCCGACAGACCATTTTTTTAAGTAAAGAAATTCCTTACTTAGAAACCAAGGACCTCCCAAGAGAGTTTGCGAGCAACTTGCAATATCATTGAAGGAGAATAGAAGAAAACCTTTCATCATAGCCTTAATAGATAGCAATCCAAAGACATACCAGTAGTCGAAAGCCCAACTATGAACATCAATATTAAGTCTATGACCCAAAAATCTACCAATAAGGATGAGTTGCAAGCTTGCCAAGGCTCTATCCACACAAGCATCCAAAATAGGAAGAGCAGGGATCTCAAGATCAGTTACATTGCCACCATCACTTAGAGTTATTTCTATAACAGCGGCAATAGAAACACTAGTCAAAGGGGGGGCAACACCAATAGGTGATGCTCCAACTTAGCAAGAGATATAGGCACAATCTTGACTGGAGTAGAAGTGCTAGAATTAGGGGATCCACAATCAAAGCAATAACAATATATGGAGCTATTGAACAAGCAGTGGTAAGCAAGCTAGCATTAGGGGAGAGAGGAACATTCTCACCTAGTAGAAACCCCCTCCTTAGAGAAAACCCTAAATCCCTAGAACCAAAACCAACAGGTGCACAAGTTGAACCAGGAGCAACCTCTCCACCAACTAACTCAAAAAGAGGATGCCTAAGGACATTTTATTGTGCGTCCAACCACATGTCAAAGAGAGGGACATCATCCTCATAAGAGTAGGGGCTCTAAGCAGCCTCTTCAACTTCCCTAGCACCTTCAACATCCCCATTCCAACTAAGAACACCTTGTCTTTTGTTGGTTGAAAATTTTGTATACTTGAGAGAGTGAACAAAATTGTGGTTTCAGCCACAGTACGTGAGATAAACTCTCCTATTTTCAAAGGGAAGGCTCCTCCTTTGCTTTCTATTTTATCAATTCAGAAATTAATTCTAGCTACAAATCTATTCTAAACCTAGGTGAAATTCTTGTCTTGTTCTCTTTTTTCAAAAAAGACAATTATCCTTTTCTCTTATTTCATAAAAGAATCACAATTGAAAGCATATACGATTAATGAGGTAAAGAAAGAAGCAAAGTTTCCATGAAGGCAGAAAGTCCTTCGTTGCTCCTTCAGAACGAGAAAGCAATCTCCAAGTGCAAAGTCTTGAGAATTAGAAATCCTATCTACCTTTTCAAAATAATACTATGAGGCAACATACAACAGCACAAAGTTTGTAAATATAATGCATTTGTGAGTCACAATTCCTAACTATAAATCAATTTAATTTAACCCTTCAAACTTGAAGCACAAAGACTGCAAGAAATCAAACTAATTCTTTTCACAATAACTCTACAATCTCTCAAGAAGAACTCAAAAAATTACATTACCATGACATAAGAACACAGTAATGAAATGCAACAAGATTCAACACAAAATCTGAAATCTTTATGCCTTCCTTATACCACTTGAAAATTAAGTTCACACACACAAAACACAAAGTCTCTTTGTTGTAAATTTCTGCAAAGTTTTCTCTATTGCCAAAAAGATTGATATTACAATAGACCCCTCAAGTATTTATAGGAGAGAAACCTTGAGAAAAAGGTGGGAGGATCCCAACAAACTTGAGAAATTCTTTCAACCACTAATTAATTGCAATTGACTTATTCAACATTACAAATCCTATTGTAATTTGACTTGTAATACAAGTCAAAATTTTACAAGTGATACTATCACATGTAATTACATTTTACAACTTTGCAAGTAATATGATTACTTGCAATTACAATTTTTCCATTTTACATGTAATTTGTCAAAACTAAATTACAAGTACATAATTGAAACTATTTTAAGTGTTCAAAGACACGACTTGAACTACATCATCCTTGATTGGGTCTTCATGCTGCTATTTGGAAAACATTCTTCCATCTCTGTTTTGAAAGCATTCTATGCTCAATCATGTCACTTGTTCAACTCCTTGTGTGGCTTCATCATGTTGGTGTTCTTTCTTTGTATCATTCGCCAGCCTTGGAATTTGCTTGAAAAATAAGGCCCATGCCTTATATTATTGATTTGGTAGGTCATGTGTGCAAACATGACTAATGAGAATGAGACAAAGGGGCTACAAAAGTGGGGCCAAAGCTCAATTTTGGGTTTTTCAAATTAAAAAAACAAGTGAAAATAACATATAAAGGCCAAAATCGAGTTTTTAAGAACACTTTGCAAGTTAAAGTCTCATCCCTTAAGCAATTTCACTTTTCAACTTATGACTAAAATTGGACTTTTTGGAGCTCTCGGCAACTTTTTCATGAAGGGTCGGACTTTTTGGAGCATTTAACAATCTCACTTTATGATTTAAAAGGCAAATCGAACTTTTTAGAGGCTTTAGCAATTTTACTTTTCTCACTTAAAAGCAAATTGGACTTTTAAGAGCTTATTGCAAGTTACTTTTTCACTTTTAAGTGAAATCGGGATTTTTAGAGCTCATTGCAATTTCACTTTTTCACTTTTAAGTGAAATTGGGATTTTTAGAGTTAATTGCAAGTTACTTTTTCACTTTTAAGTGAAATCGGGATTTTTAGAGTTCATTGCAAGTTACTTTTTCACTTTTAAGTGAAATCGGAATTTTTAGAGCTCATTGCAATTTCACTTTTTCATTTAAAAGGCAAATCGGAATTTTTAAAGCTTATTGCAATTTCACTTTTTGAACATAAGATGTAAAGTGAGTAAAATGTTCCTACAACTTGCAAGTTATTCAAAAAGTTCCTACAACTTGTTATGAAGGCAAAAAGTTCCTATTATTGACTTGCAATGAAGCCAAAAAGTTCCTACTTGTAGTGAAGCCTCAAAAACCCGAAATTGACCCAAAAAATAAGAAAAAATGACTCGAAGAGAAGGCAAATGAAGTCAGAATGCGATGAAATTTGGAGCAAAGATTCAAAATGACCCAAGGAATAATTTCCATATCTGAAATAGAGATTTTTCACCTCGTAAAGTGTGCCTTAACACAAAAAGATCCCTACTTGCAATGGTGATCAAAAATCCCGAAATTGGACAAACCAAGGGGAAAAACATGTCAAAATGCTCCCAAATTTCGCACAAGGCAAAATAGGAAGGAGACCAATGGCTACACAATTCAATTGAAGAATTTTGGTGCCTCGAAATGCATGCCATAGAGATTTATAAAGAAATTTTAGGCAATTTCATGTGGGTTGTCCAATTTTGAGAATTTAAAATTGAAGACAACATCTTCTATGGTGGGCTTCAAACATGATATCAATAAGCTTCTCATCGGCCTCCTCAAGCATCTTTGTACCCATCCATATAGCAAGGCATCAATAGGGGCCTCCTTATTTCCAACAACGACGATTGAGCCACCTACTCCATCCTCAATGCATGAGGAATCAGCAATGCTGACATCTCCAAGGGTATACATTGCCGAAGAGAATAAAATCCTTAAATGTTGCATCAAAGGACATGCAACCATCACCATTATCACCCCTATCAACATCGTCTCCCTCCAGGCCTTCTGCTTCCTCGCCTTCCCTTGCATAATTGTTGTCATCATCCACTCCCACTCTTGCTAGGGTTTTCACTCTTGTGTGCTCCATTTCCCCTAGAATTCAATATGTAGAATTATTTTTTATTGTTAATTTTGTTGATTGTTTATAATTTTTATGTTGATGATGATAATAACATTTTAACATCTTTTAGACTAGTTTGGTTCAAATTGTACCATTGAAATATAAATTATGTTTTGATCATTGGAGTTATTATTGTTTATCTACATTCTTATATATCCTTTAGTTCATAGATATCTATTAATGAAAATGTTAACCTTGAAATCATTATTATTTCTCTAGTGTATGAAATGCCTAAATTAAAAGAAAGAAATAACGTGGTATTTGTATGTAAACATAAGATTGAAATTGAATACATTATGGTATCATTATATTTGGAGATGGTGAAAGAAAGGTGTAGAGGTCATTTTGGTTCTTGGAGGCTAGATTTGCAAGAATATAAGTTTAGTTGCATAGTTCAATAAAGTTACTTATCATGTTATTAAGGGAAATACAACTTAAAAGGAAGTGGTGATCATCTTCAATTTCCTTTGTGTTGTGTATCGCTGGAGTAAGATGAGATGCATATATGTGTACTTTATTTTTCTTTGGTGGATTATCTTTTGTAATTTGGATTACCCCAAAATCTTTAAACTCTCCAACCATGAACTATTCTTACAATTTGGAATCATAAATAGATTAGATTTTTAAATTCCATTCTAAAAAAATGGACTTTGTTCGAAATAATCTAATTATACTCAAAATAAACTAGATCTATTCCAAATTAAATTAATGCCAATTTCATATAAATTATGTTAGAATTGTGAATTTGCACACATAAAGCAAGATCAAATAGCAAACGAGAACACCTTCCACGTACAAGAGTTGCAAATAATGATTTGTTATTTCCTCAAAAAGAAAAACTTACACAATGAAATAATACAATTAAAGAGAGTGCTCATAAGAGAAAACACTAGATTATAAAGAGATTAGATTAGGACAAGTGGTGTCATCTTATGTGATGAGACAAAATGATCTAATAATAACTCAATATAAAAGAAAAAAAACTCCTAAGTTTAGCTTAAATGCATAAAGTGAAATTAGCCTAATAAACAATTAAAAATTATCAATTATTAATTATTAGCTAATAGATGATTACACTAACACCTCATTTAAGTGTAACTTAGGGAGTAGTTAAAAAACTCTAAAAAATTCAATGCATAAAAAACAAAGAAAGCATGAATTGGTCTTGACAACAAGGCCTGATGAGGTACTCGTACAATCAAAGAAATCTATCATAAGTAGAGAAAAGGGGAAAACTTCATGGGAAAAACTCTCCTAAAGAGAGATGAAAGCATGTATTAAAAACATGAAGGAGGTGAGGAGCCCTAGAAATGTCTAGTTTCTTTGCTTTAGTTTAATACTTTTTATCTTATTTTTGTTAAGTTTCAAAGACATTTCCAAACCCTTTCATATATTCTAAGTATTTAAAGCATTGAAGATGATATATTATATTGCTAAATGATTGTGTGATCTTTGAATGTTTATGGAATTTAGTGGAGTTTTATGATAAATTATAGTTGTTAGTAATGAAAAATTCCTTTGGAATAAAACTAACCCTTCTAATGAAGGATCTATCATCCCACGATAGAAGGATGTTGGTCCACCACAGTTAGAGGAGGTGATCAACTACATCATGTGCATTTTTCACCGAAGGTTATACATGCGATGGTCAAAGAATGTGAACATGATTATTCATGGATCACTCCATCTTTTCACTTATTATTATTATTAATGAATCATGGAGGAAAGCAGAGGCTTGCTCTAATAGTGGTTAATGGCTTGCAAGAAAGTTATGTCATGTTAGACACATTTTTAGTCATAACCATCTTCTTAATTGATGTAGAGTCCTTATCAGATTCCTACACACTTCCACTTGCTTTTATTTTACTGTTGAACTAAGACTTAGTCATTTTCTTATGTTTTTCAAAGATTTGACAATTGCTTGTAGTTTGTTTTCAATTCTGAAATAATAGTACTCCCATGGATCATGTATATATGGTGATCTTGTGAGAGACAAGGCTAGATAGATTTTTGGATGAAGTAGATTGAATATAAATCTTGTTATCAGATACTTTGTTCTTAAGATTTTGTATGTTGGAACCACAATAAAGAATAATACACCAATTATCATGAATCTCTGAGTTAAGATTTGAAGAAAGACATTGTGGATTGTAGCAACTCAAGCTAGGGCCACTTGAGGTATTGCAAAATCCATGTTAGTTTAGATTATTAGTTAAATTCTAAATTGTATTTTATGATTTACATTATGTTGAGTTGCTAGATAGACAATTAATTGTTATCGAATCACAATGCAACATAGGGATTCATTAAGCTACAGTGTACATAGGAATAGTTACCCACAACAGTTATTATAATTACTTACTACAATTAGTATTCACTTAATCTATTTTTTATGTAGACATTATTTCATTTAAGTTGTCTTTAATTAGAATTTCTTATGTTACTTTCTTTGTGCTCGATCGATTAGGAAGGTTTAGGGTTCTTAGCTGGACATACAATGCCAACATCATCTGAATATTATAATTTGTTGGTTAAAAAATTAAATGAAGCACCCCTAGGACAATGAATTTCTTAATTTATGATATGTTGGTCTATTAAGTTGTATGTATGATATCTACATTAGTTGATTAGACATAGGGGAAGCTCTACATTTTTCATGGCATAATCAGGGATGGTGCTAAGTTCAGAATTGCTAAATACATTTTAATTCATTTATATTGCTTTCATAAATTATGATTTCTCAATTACAACAATTAGGATTGGTAGATATTTACAAATCAACCCCGAACTACTCACTAATAGTGTGCAAGAGAAGCTATTTAAAGCTCGTGGCACTATTCTATGTGGACTAGGTAGAGAGACGCTTTGGGAAGATTTCTCCCCTCAAACCAAGAAGAATTTGAAGATACTGGTGCAAGTGAGGAAATCAACGATATATAAATACCTCACACTAGTAGTTGCTCTAGACCTAGGGAGAACTCCTATAAGACATCTTAACATCATGGTAGAAGAGGCGGTGGACAATCCAACAAATCCTATTACATTTGAATTCCCAATCAAAAACCAAGAACAGGTGGCTACTCTCAAGAATATACTTCCCTCAACCTTGCCCAATTTTTATGGGTTAATTACAAAAGATTTGGACACATTCTTGTTTGAGTTTGATGTTCTATGTAGAAGTTATGACTACACCATGAACACTCGTAGACTGAAACTCTTCCCGACCACATTGAAAGATGTTGCTTTGCAGTGGTTCATGGGACTAGGAAGAAATGTAGCACCAAATTGGGAAACAATGACAGATAAATTCCTACAAAAGTACTAGGATTATTATCAAGAAGTAGACATGAAAAGAGATGAAATATTTAGAATGCCACAAAAGGAATAAAAACCACTTGAAGACTATGTAGAGAGGTTCCAATTTTTCCTTAAAAATTCACATTAGAATAGGCTCTCCCCAAAGTCCCTAAAGTTGGTATTTCTATGAGTAGTAAATGAAGATTGCATGGATGCATTAACCTCATTGGAGCAGGGGATATTTCTGAATTACCTTTTGAAGAAATATTCAAATTGTGTAGAAATTATTCAAGGTCATCTATGAAGAAGACCAAGGGTGCTAGAGCTTTCTCTTCCACCAAAACATCCACGGGTAATTGCAAGGTAGAACTCAATAGCCTTTTGTCCAACATGAAGGAGGATATAATAACCCATCTAGCAACCCAATTAGATACTCTACACATCAAAAAGAAACAAGAGCAGGTGAAGGCTTCTCTCACTAAATATTGTCCACATTATCGTCAAAAAAGTTTCAACTATAAATTCAAAAAGATTACCAACATTTCTAAGGAGAAGCAAGGGAAACTTGAATTTCGTACCCTAGAGGATGAGGAAGGACAAGTGTTCTATATTACTCAATGTAATCCATGGCAACAAAGACAAGGTATGCCCCAAGATCCTTTGTCTTATAATATTTCCTTTCTTAGGGTTAATGCAAACTTCTTCAATTGGAATAATCAACCTTGGAATAGCATGCAAAATCAACCGTGACCAATGGCCCAATCATCTAATTGGACTACATAGTAGGGGATGTGGTAACAACAACCATATCAATCCCAAAACTATAATCCATAGTGGCAGTCCTCTCAAAACCAAGGGTGTGAACCAACAATGACAGAATCAAAATGTCAACTACCCGTAGCCACAACAATCTTTTCAACAACCAACCGTAATTTCCTACCTAACTATATCTTTTCCAAAACAACCAAGAGCACCACAATTACCTACTCAACCTGTACCAAACCATAAGACTAAGCTTGCTCAATAGGATTACACTAACAAACCTATACAATACCCAACCTATGGGTGAAGGTTAGTTATGTCCACCTATGTTCAACAAGAATTTTTGTTGGGCCATCATTTCCTCATATAATAGAACTTAATTATGAGGAACCAACAATAGAAACTACTAATGATTCAATAAAACAATTTGAAAAAATAAGTTACATCTGGACATCACAAATAAGGAACCACCATTTCGAGAGAGATTGACAACCCAAAATTTCATTTTGAACCTGAATTTGATTTCTTGACCCAAGTTAAGAACGTTTGTGTAAAGATACCCTTAATCCAAGTCATTAAAGAAGTTCCCATTTACACAAAAACTATGAGAGAATTATGTCGAGCAAAAATCCAGGCCGGAAAAAAAATACCCCCAAACTATATGTATTAGGAAAATTAGTTGACATTATGGTAGGCAACATAGTTGTCCCAAAATATGTAGACCTTCGGAATCTTGTTGTCGATGTACAAAGTAATGGAACACTTATCAAGAATACTCTTATTGACTTAGGGGAAGTCAGACAACCATAGGAAAAAATGCAACAACTTCAACTTATGGATCTCATACCCACACCTATGGTTTTGTAATTAGCGGATAGGTCAACCATCAAGCAAGAGGGTATTATTGAGGATTTAGTTATCACACTAGATTCATGAGAATATCCAATAGATTTTATGGTTTTTCAACCTAAAGCCAACCTTGGAGGATATCCCTTAATCTTAGGTAGACCATGGTTAGCCACTGCAGATGCATTTATTGGATGCGGATCTAGAAACATGATAATCTCTAATGGGATGTGACCAAAAAATTCTCCTCTACCTATTAGCACAACCACATGTAGGATTGGAACAAACTATTTGGCCAGCACTAGAAGAAGATGACCAGTACTCCTCGCAAACACTTATGACTATAGAACACAACCCAATGATTCAAAATTAGGATGAAGATGAAATTTTTCCTCATATCATGAAAAACTCTTATGGTAGTGACTCGTAGAAACACTATTTTCTAGCATGTTTGCATTGCCTCTTGCACAATATTATACCTACAACTACCTCTGAATCCACTTCCCAACTATTTCGTACATTGCTCCCACATAGTTGTTATCTTAATCTATTAGGGAAGGTTGTTTCTCATTGGGGGAAGTTGAGGGTGTTCAAGTAATTTATTTTGATGAGGTAGAATGTGTCCATGATAGATCGCCTCTTCTATAGGAATTTTTTTTCCATTAGTTAGTTTCAGTAATGTAGGGGCAGCATGCAAGATTTCTAGTTCTCACTTCAAGCCTATTATCGTTTCCTTTGTGCCCAGTTGGGAGAATCTATTGTTGTCTCCCATGAATATTTTTCTTCATTCTCTCAAGCTCTTGGTTCCTCAAATCAATTTTGCTAGTTTTCAACAATTGAATCAATGTGCTACAATGCTACCACTTGAATTGTCAAATCAATGTGAAGAAAGCTTAATTATTTTTAATGGTCAAGTTGATGAGGATAATTTCATTTTGCAGTCTCACACGGATTTTTTCGGTTCTAATGTTCATTCCTCTAATTTGCCTTCTGAGGTGGAGTTTGAGAAATTTGTTGATGAGGCCTTAGTAACTATAGAACAAATGATAGATGATATTTCTTTTGAGGTTTTTGGGGAAGGGGAGCTTTCAAATGATCTGGGTTTGTTATCAATATCTCAGTCCCCGTTATCTCCATCTTCAAGTAAAAAGTCTCCTACCAAAAGGGGTAGAAAGTCTTTAGCTACCGAGTTACAAGAGGAAATATCAACAGGCATACTGTCGACATTAGATGTTAAATTGGGTTTAGGCTCGAAATAAAAAAAGACCTAGGAGAGATTTTTGCTCTCCCAAGTTGCAATGAGGATAATATCATGGAATGTCAGAGGCATAAATTCCCCTAACAAATAGACCCAAGTCAAACATGAATTGGATGCTTGTGGGGCAGATATAGTTGTTCTTTAAGAGACTAAAACTTCCTATGAGACTTTTCAAGCTATTAATAAGAAGTGGTACAAATGGGAATCTTCTCATTCACCATCTCAGGGAGCTTCAGGGGGATTGATTACTCTTTGGAATGCTAAAATAGATAGCATTAGTAATGTTTCTTTTGACCATAACTGACAGCTAATGAAGAATAACCATTTTGATTTATCTTTTTGGTTGCTGAAAGTTTATGGGCCTAATAGTACAGTACGTAAGAAGTTTTTGTGGGAAAATTTGAAACTGAAATTATATGGGTTGGGGCAAGACAAAGTTGTTCTTGCAAGACATTTCAATGCAATTACAAGTTTATTAGAGAAAAAAGGTGGGATATGCCCTCCAAATAAAGACATGGAGGATTTTGCTACTTTTATTCAAGATAATGCTTTGGTGGATGTAATTCCACAAAATGGGAGATTTACTTGGACAAATAGGAGGAAAAATTTCCTCCAAGTTGCGGAAAGATTAGATAGGTTTTTAACTTATCTGAATTGGATCTTAAGTGATTTTGAACTGGCATCTGAAATATTTCCTTTTGTTACCTCTGATCATTTTTCTATCTCACTTGATTTGATAGCAAAAAAAGTAAAATCAAAGTTTCAATCTTCTTTCAAGTTTGAGGCAATGTGGCTTAGACATCCTGCACTTATTTGTTTGATAAAGCAATGGTGGATGAGTGCACCCTTTTTTCATGGTTCTAGAATGTATCATTTGAGCAAGAAATTGGATCGTGTTAAGCAACATTTTAAAATTTGGAATCAACTTGTTTTCAAGAATGTTTTTGTGCAGAAAGACTTGGTTTATAAAAGGGTAGCAGAGGTAAATGAAAGCATCATTTCTAATGGGCTTGATAGTCTATTATTTGAAGAACAGAGTAAATTGCAAGAGGAATGGAAAGAGTTGTTATTGAGAGAGGAGGTTTACTGGAGGCAAAAATCAAGAGAATTATGGCTGAAAGATGGAGATAGGAATACAAAAAAAAATCACATTTCAGCTCAAATTAAAAAAGTAAAAAAGTTTTATTTTCTCAATCCAAGATAGTGTGACAGGAATTTTGCTTACTAAAGAGGAAGAGATTCAAAATGAAGGAGTCAAATTTTTCTCTACCTTATTAACAACAAATACTAATGAGAATGATAACTTAGTAAGGGAAATAGAAGAGCTTCTTCATGATATCCCAAAGTTGGTTTCTCATGAAGATAATGTTCAGTTGCAGGCTCCTTTTTCTATCAAAGAAGTAAAAGAGGTGGTTTTCTCCATGCCTCCTCATAAAGCCCCAAGGCCTAATGGTTTCACTGCCATTTTTTATCAAAAATGTTGGGAGTTCATTGGGGTTGATATCTCAAATGCTTTGGAGGAATCAAGAAAGTCAGGAGGTATGTTGAAAAAATTCAATGTGACTAATATTGCTATCATTCCAAAAATTAATTCCCCAAATACTTTCTCTGATTCTCGGCCTATTTCACTTTGCAACACAATATATAAATTTTTTACAAAGGCCATTTATCTTCAGTTACATCCCCTTATGTCTGCAATTATTTCTGAGGAACAAGGGGGTTTTGTTCCTGGCAGAAAAACATCAGAAGGTGCAATTGTTTC